>JAHPZR010032485.1:0-20000 GCA_019787425.1 Platygyra sinensis | reverse complement strand
CTAAAGTTTGATGTTATGAACGCGGGTGTTTCCTTACACTAAAGAGGCCATAACTCTGAAACGGAAGCGAAATTAAACAAAGCCCGACACCCTTTTTCGAAGGAGGTACTAGGGAACATACCTGCCGATTTTCAGCCAATTCCGTTGGAAGACACGCGTAAACGAACTAAAAATGTTCATCCTTATATGCAGTTTTGTTTTATCGAGAAAAAGACAAAAAACCTTTTGCGAGATCGGTATGATTAGGTGTTAAAAATCTCCTCCGCGCTGACAGATGTCGGCATGGGTCATTTTACCAAAACAATGGGTCGTGACAACTTGAAATAAACTGACGTCTACGTTACAATGACATCGTCCGAGACGCGAAAAACTACTTAGGTTTAAACAGGCTTGTATTTAAACTGCCGTGATTATTTCGTCGGCGGCATTGGTGTTATGTTGTTCGAGTTTAAACTTCTTCGTTCTCCAGACATTTTCTGAAACCATATATGCCTCGTGAAGCCAAAAAGAGGAAATTTCGAGGTCTATATCGTTTACATCTACATCTGTGCTTGACTCGATCTCTCGCTGTGGAAGTTTCGGAATCGCGTCCGTTCTCCAGCAATATCGTGCGACTAGCACTTGTTGTATTTTGACCTTCAGCTTCATTAGCGGGATTTGTGTCCTCGAGTTCCTTCGACCATTCTTCTAAGTTTAAAACAATACGACCCATAGTCGCTCAGATCAGGGGCCAAAGATCTTGTTCGACGCTAAACTTGCTGGTTCCACCAGATTTTCGCCTCTTCGACTTCTTCGGAGACGAAAATGGGCAAGAAGTTTTCTTGCGAGTTTTCGTCGTGACATAAAGAAAATTTGACAAGAACGAAAGCTTGACTTGCGATGAAACAACCAGATCGAGAACGGTTCGCGTGCGCAAATATTGAAATGAAATATCACACCGCAATTCGCATTACATATGACAACTGGTGGCGGTGAATTTTAATTAGAGCTGTCAACGCGCCGTAAGAGATTTAATGAGATTCAAAAAACAGTTTTTCTCTTTATCGTAAAAAGTAAAAAAGCTTTTTTCTCCATTCTTTCTGCAAATTGTTTTTCTCAGTCTTCTCAATTTGAATAGCGAAAAAAAGATTTTTCGCATTTTTCTTAAAAATCCACCTACCATGATACCTTAAGTCTTTCGACTTCCTTTGTTTTACACGTTCCTCAGAAAGTGGAAAACCCCTATTTGACTGTGCTATTACAAAAGTTTAGAGGTGATAGGTCTGCATGGTTTCTGCTGTTATCTGCATGTCATCTTGCCAAGTTTGAGACCTGTTATTTCCATGGGCTTAAATTTTGGATAGGCTCATTTCTATTGCTAGATACAGTATTTTAATAGTTTTTTTTTTATTTTTCGCTCTGAGGGGACAAAGTCTGAAATACTTGAAAATGCTGCTTAGTTTTGTTCTGTATACTGTGACATTGGCTGCTGTTATTTACTTAAAACTGTTGCAAATAAAATTTCTTTCATGCAGTTTGACCAAGCTTTATTTACTTGTCTTAGTGTTTTGGTTAATACCTCGTTTGTTCATTCTGGCACAATTAATTAAGGTGTCTCTGTTTACATGCAAGTCTGTTGCTTATAGAGGCTATCAAACCCGAAGACTTTGAAAAACTTCTTGAGTGCATCTTCCACCATTTTTTCTACATGCATTTGCGTAAGCTTCATGCATGTGTGATCTTTGCGCAATACTCTGGTGAATATTACAAGGTGAAATGTGATTGGTTAATAAGAAATGATGTCACTGTAATAATATTGATCTCTCGCTGCATTCATAGGCTACTTGTCCCAAGGGTGTGCTAGAATTCAAGTTTTTTTCCAAGACCTGGTGACATGTATTAATTTTATTTTTTTATAGACCAATCTTCTTCAGTTAAGATGGCTGTATCGTGGACATGATGTCGTTTTGCATATTCACATGACTTTGTATGAACTGAAATGTCCAACACTTTGGTCCATAAACATGTACTAAGCAAAAGACCTTGGCCATTATCCGAATACTTTGACGCCACACTAGGTCAACACTTCATGTGTAAACTATAGCACACAGTCAATGAGGTATTTCTGCCTAGTACTGACCTTGGCTCTAACATTTTCATAGGAATCTGGACTTATCAAAGAGAAGCAGATTAAAAAGACGTCCTGAAATAGAAGTAAACAGTTCATGAACACATTTTATAAAAAGCTTTCTAGGTCATTCAATGAATTATAAAACTCATTGGAGATGCGATCTTTAATTGATGCAAAAGAAAACCATACTTATAAACTGTAAACCTTAAATACCCGGAAAAGAAAGAGCATTAGAGAGACATGCATCCTGAAACAGAACTAAATAAATATAAAAAACTGAATATGACAATGCAACTTAATGCAACTTTTATAACTTAATATTACTCACAATCATATACTTTCTAACTTTTGAGTTTAAGGCGCTTCCTCAGAAATAAAAGTTACTGAACAATTTCTTAAATTAACTTTCCCCAAAATAATGTTCCCTACCCAGCACTATTGAAAAATACAATAAAAAGCAATGAATTTTCAGTATTGATGCAAAAATCGTGTGGAGTAGGGATACATAATTCAATACTGAGGAATCGCCTTACAAGCCTCTGATTACGCCACTTTTGGCCAATTTTGGGCATCAAAAATTAAAAATTGATGATTAATCATCAAACTAAAACCAATATTTTTGTAACTAGTGGCTTAAGGGCTTCATTATGATCATCATGAATCAAGAAGAAATTCCATACTTTTAATGTTATTCTTGGTTGTGTTGATAACATAGCAGGGTTGCTCTTAATTAATCACATTTACAAGACTCACAGTTTGTGGATATGAAAGTGGTCTCAGGCGGTCATAATCCTCTTGTCCTGTGCATGCAGAGACAACACGTTAGTTTTATTTGTCTTTAAAGGAGCACAAGTCACGGTTGAACGGTTTGGAAAGTTAAGCCTAAATTTTTCAGTTTCATTGTTCATTTTCCAGCTCGTCATTTCGACCTCCATCTCGTCTGTTTCTTTTATGATTTATTATTATCTCTTAATATGTTTTTCTATCTTTGGTAAGTATTATTTTCAAATTTCCTTTAATTTAACTGTTACAGTAATTTTGTCGATGGTCAAAATAACTCAAAATACCATGACTGTGCTCCTTTAAAGGGGCACCGTCACGGTATTTTAGCGTCATTTTACAACGCCAAAATATGTTCCTGCATCAATGGAAACCCAAAAATAATGATACAGTTTTGTTATCTAGGACTTAATCACTACACTGAAACCATTTATTGCCGCCTAGCACTTAGCATGGCAAGGATGGAAATGGATTGAAATTTGAAAAAAAACTAGCCAGTTTTTTCAAATTCTAGAGCCATTCCTTGAAAATATTGCCAGAAATTCATTATGGTAACTCTCTGAGCCACCATTCCTTTGATATGTTTCTTCCAGTTCATTTGAGCATTTTGGGAACGAGTAAAGGTACCAGGTAAAGATTTTAGCAACGAATGAAGCTGAAAACAGCAAAACTCTGATCCTGACAGGCTCCTAGGTGGTGTTTTCTAAACAATATCGTTTCTGTAAAGTTTTAGAGAAAGATTCAAGAGTATTATATACCTGCCAACTCACACTAGCCTGTGGATCGAAAAGGTAGTCCACATGCATACATGGTAATTTCAGTTGTGCATATACTCACAAGTAGTCCTGAATTATTCTGGACTACTTGCGCAGATTTCAATTTCCATGCAAATTGGCCATTCTGAAATTCAGCAGGGAACTGGGGCGATGATGTTTGTAAGGATTTTGAACCATATTTCAAGGTTCATAGCTTGGTCTCTGTTCACCCTAAAAGCATCATACTTGGTCAAATGACCAATCTCAACATGATCTTTCATGTGGTAGCGTCAGTTTATCGATTTGTTAAAATTTGAAACTCGCCCCAGTTCCCTGCTGAATTTTGGAACTGCCAATAGTGCTTTGAATGGAATAAAATACCATGTTTGAGTCCTAAATAACAACCTAAAAGAAAATGGTGCCAAAACTCAGTTCCTCATACTTTTCTTCAACAATGTTTATAATCTTTGATAACGATCAGAAGTCATGAGATTTTTCCAATTCCAAGAGATAATGCTGCCCCTGATATGGTATGGAAATTGGTTCAAATTTGATATGGTATGGAATTGGCTCAAATTTGACCATTGGCGGTTTTCACACTAGAGGATGAACAAGTCATCTGGATGGACAAATTATCTGCATTTGTCCATCTGATGTGAATTTATGTTGTAGTGTTGTCGACTTGTCTGTCTTGATGGGCAAATCGTCTTCGAAAAATCACCTTTCCGGACGGCCAAATATCAGACGATTTGTTTGTCGAGAAATTTGTTCGTCCTGTTTGCACATCAGACGATTTGTTTGTGTGAAAACAGCCATTTTCAAACTTAAACCAACAACACCCAACAAGTTGCAACATGGTGGCCGAACGCACGCAACATGTTGCACCCAAAAATGTTGCAATATGTTCTGTTGGCATGTTGTGATCGTTTGGCTGGGGCTTTAAATGGTCAGTCTACCTCCATGAATAATTAATCACAAGTTCTTTTCATCTCTTAAATATATTTCTTTAGTTCTGTCATATGATTATTATAATTAGTTTTGAATTCACTTATTATAAAAAATCAACTTTTAAGTGTTATGGTCTCTTCTTTTAAGCCTTTTTACTGAAAAAGTTTTTCAAAGTCACTGCCTGGACTTACCTGCTGTATCCCATAAGCCAAGTTTTATATGTTTGCCATCAACCATAACATTAGCAGAAAAGTTATCAAATCTGGAACACGAAAAGATCAGACAAATTTTAATCAGCTTAGCTTCGACCGTTAATTGTTGCTGATAAAATAAACAAGTGATTCAACAAGTTAAGTACTCAATAAATGTGAATATAGTACGGCAGGGGCGATGCGAAAGTCGTCTAGCTATAAAATGCTATCTTCAGCAAAAACAGCACAGGAAGAGCTGAGCATTGCATACTTACCCTGGCGGTATAACTCCCACAAAAAAGTATTTGTAGTGTAGCTGATCAACAAGTAGGTTTTACCAACAGCACTATAACAAGAAAACGAACAAACAGTTAACAACTTATGGGGGTTTTTTGCGGACAAAATTTCGAACGTGAATACATCAATGTTTTGTTAAATAAATTATTGTTATGCGTAATAATACAAATTTGAAAATAACAAAAATCAATTTCGTCCGGGATACATCAATTTTGAGTGACATACATCGATGTTGCAAAGCATACATCATCGCTTTCCCAAATCATTCGTGCATGACCGTATACAACTAAAAGATGTTCGATAAAACTAAAAGATGAGGAAGCGGAAATAGAAGTGACCGGAAGTCGGCTGGAAGAAGAGGCCAATATGGCGGAAACAGGAGAGGATTAAGGAGTTTAAAATTCTGCGTCATCTGGAGAACGTGAACCACGACGGCTAATTTTTCAACTTTATATTCCGAATTTAACGCTGCGTTCCATGTACAATTTCGAGATAGTTTTGCCAGTGAGAAACAAACTAAATGACTTTAGAGTATAGCGAGATTCGTAGGTAAAATATAAGTTTATTTTTTGATCGGCGTTGTCCTCGGCGTCGCTGTCGTGGTTTCTTAAACTCCCTAAAGTAAGATGCTCCCTAACCCCTAAACCCTGACTGACCGGAAGTCGGCTAGAAGGCCAATATGGTGGAAATGGAAGAGGATTATGGGGATGCACGGATTTGGCTGCCCAACAATCGACGGATTTTTTATTCCTTTGGTAGACTACTGAAATGGCGCAGAAGGACAAAGGAACACTGCGTCCTGCGACTCAGCTTAACTGTTTTAGTCGCCCTCTCAAATGAAGTGGGGGAGATCTCAGATTTAAACACACTTCTTATGAACGACTCCTACGGTTCTTGACAATGTTGCCTGATTAGCATATGATAAGTGCAGAGACTTACCCATATTTTAAATGTTTATTCAATACATATAAGAAATCACTTTCGAGAAAAAATACAGTACTCCCCATCGAGAAATTTCCGTCTCTCATGTTATGCAGTTTTTTTTTTTAATACCATAATGTAACAACGCCTTATAATTTATTATCCATTTTCCTGTCTATTATCGGTCAATTGGTCGCTTACAGGAGGTCAAAAACAAAAGAAAATTTCAAACTTTTAGCTCTGGAAGTGGTTGCGGCCGCTTACGAGAGGTTGTCGGTTACAAGAAGTTTCAAATATAGTGATTTGACTTGGGAACTCTTGGTATTTAGGAATACTGGTCGCTGAGGAGAGGTGCAGGTCGCAGCTGGAGGTTCGACTGTGTAAGCACAGAGGTTCTCGCTCCAATTTGCACCCGGTCAGAATGCTGAAAAAGCTGTTCGAACGGTTGCCGATGCAGGCTAAATGGTGGGTTTCGACAAAACACTGACCCCCGGTCAACTGACCCCCTACTGACCCCCCACTGACCCCCTTACTGACCCCCCTACTGACCCCCTATAAAATCAATGGGAAAATGAAAATTAAAAAGCCCAGAACTATCAATGAGACCCGATTCAAGTTCAACAATAAATTTAGCTTACCAGAAATTTCCAAGATGGCAGTCGCGCTGCAGATTTCCGACTCCCTTCTCATTTGACTGAAGGATTTGTCACAGAAAATCGAGCACAGAATAAGTTGGAATATCAGCAAGCATGGCATTTGTGCCTGCTAGAAAATAAAATTAAGCAATAAAAATAGCGAGGAAATTCTGGCAAAATAACACGCACGCAACTAACTGCGAGCGACACGCACATGCTTACATCAGTTTGTAGTTCCAGGTTCCTCGCCTTCCGCATGCACAAACTACGTTACACATGGCTTTAATCACAATTATGCAGCCATTACTAGCACAAAAAAGCTATGTAAGAAAATGATTAAATTAGATTGAGTTACCTTGAGAATCCGTGGTCTTTTTGACGACTTCATGCACCAACGAGAACAAGGCGAGGGGCCTGGAACTACCTCATGAAATTTGTCTTCCGGTTGAGGTTTAGGCGCGTGTTCGTGGCACGAGCAGTCCATCGCGATCCTTTCACGAGCCTGTTCATTTTTGCTTTATTTCCCAATGCATACGAAAGCAATATTTGGTGATATTCAATCTTATTCTGTGCTCGATTTTCCGTCAACAAAATATGCACTCAACGGTTAAAGGAGAGTCGGAAATCTGCAACGCGTCCGCCATCTTGAAAGTTTCAGGTAAGCTAAATTTATTAATGAACTTGAATCGGGTCTCATTGATAGTTCTGGGCTTTTTAATTTTAATTTTCCCATTTATTTTATAGGGGGTCAGTAGGGGGGTCAGTAAGGGGGTCAGTGGGGGGTCAGTAGGGGGTCAGTTGACCGGGGGTCAGTGTTTTGTCGAAACCCCTAAATGTTGTCGAACTCTGCGAAGCGACCAGCACCTAACAGTGAAAACCATACAGAACTATGATCTCAAGAAAATTTGCTAAAGCACAATCTAACGGCTACTCTCCGTTTAAAATTCCTCCCAATAACAATAACCGTGCCCTATAGAAACAATTCTGTGAAGCAAAGAAAAATCGAGATCCTTATTACGATCAAGTTAAAAGTGAAGGGCAAATGAAGAAATTTCAGGAACCGTAGGGTCGTTTTTAACTCAATCTGAGATCTTCCCCACTTCATTCGAGAGGCGTATTTCGTTTTACTTTAGGGAGTTTAAGAAACCACGACAGCGACGCCGAGGACAACGCCGATCAAAAAATAAACTTATATTTTACCTACGAATCTCGCTATACTCTAAAGTCATTTAGTTTGTTTCTCACTGGCAAAACTATCTCGAAATTGTGCATGGAACGCAGCGTTAAATTCGGAATATAAAGTTGAAAAATTAGCCGTCGTGGTTCACGTTCTCCGGACGACGCAGAATTTTAAACTCCTTAATCCTCTCCTGTTTCCGCCATATTGGCCTCTTCTTCCAGCCGACTTCCGGTCACTTCTATTTCCGCCTCCTCATCTTTTAGTTTTATCGAACATCTTTTAGTTGTATACGGTCATGCACGAATGATTTGGGAAAGCGATGTATGCTTCGCAACATCGATGTATGTCACTCAAAATTGATGTATCCCGGACGAAATTGATTTATGTTATTTTCAAATATGTATTATTACGCATAACAATAATTTATTTAACAAAACATTGATGTATTCACGTTCGAAATTTTGTCCGCAAAAAACCCCCATAACAACTTGATTCCTGGTTTTGGCTGGAAACATTAGGGTAATTGAGCACACCGGCGCGGCAACAAGCAATTCAAGCAAGCGAAGACATGTTCTTACAACTCTGTCACGCCGGCCGGCAGTTAGTAAAGTTACGAGACCTGGAATCCCGAATAAAACATCACAAAATGTTGAGGATTTTTACATAAAAGCGGTTTACGAACGTAAAACAACAGAAAAATCGACAAATGTAAAACTTTAAGGTAACATCGACCAATGAATTTCCTTAAAAAAAATCGTACTGTGAGTTCGTACAATCAAAATGGATTCCCTACCCGTCTCCAACAACTACACATTTGATCGCTTGCATCGTGGCTTCGAGCTCCCTTCAAATTCAAAGCAACAGAAAGAAAATTAAGTTTGAAGTCTTCACCGAAGAAAGAAAGGGCTTATGACTGAACTCGACTCAAGATGACCAAAGCCTGAAAGTTCCAGTTCAAAGTTAGGTACGAGAACTACGGAATAGGCCATTTTACAGTTGTTTGCTTAGTTACCTGGCCTTGAATGCAAGAGAGGCCGGAGGTGACCTTGCTCTTAGCCTGCAGAACAGGCGGATTAGCGGGTTCTAGCGCGATGCTAGTGCGCGCGCGCGAGCCGCGCGAGCCTCGCGCCTCGCGCGCGCGCACTAGCATCGCGCTAGAACCCGCTCAAGTTCAAGTTCAAGTTCATTTATTTACACTTATTCAGTTACAATATAACAACAATAAAGAATAAAAAAGAAGTAAAAAACAGAGCTAATCCGCCTGTTCTGCAGGCTACCTTGCTCTCTGCTTTTCTCATGCAAATCCCAACTAGTTAGCATAAGAACAACTTGATTTGCACAATAAAAGCAGGAAGGTCTGTATCAAAACAAGGTCAACTCCAGCCTCGCTGCCATTCAGAAGCCAACAACTGTAAAATGGTCTATTATAAACTGTCGCTACGTCACGCCCAGTCCCCTTCGTTTACGTTGTTGGTGTCACGCGTCCGTCACGTAACACTTCCTCTTGAGATCGCGAATCGACACCCATGGCCCACCCATGGGAGATCATGGGAAGCAGTGATAAAGAGAACCGAAGAGGGGCGAAGTCAAGTGATTCTGAAGGAGGCCAACAGGGGTTCTTTTTTCGGTTCTGTAATTTAGAACTTGAAGACGCTCTGAGTAGTTTCAAATGATGTCACGGCAGCAACATTGGTCTAGCCAGACCAGGAGTCATGGGCTCCTGGCCAGACCTAGTCAGGGAGGGTATGATCGCAGATTATGAACTCTTTTTTTTTACGTGGTTGGTGGACAAGTGATCAAAAGATCAGAAAGTACTGGGAATCAGGCACACCATTTTGAAAATTCACCCCGTACGCAAAAGTTTTAGTTGGAGATCAAGTAGTAAATGTGCCAAAATCTACATGACCCACCCCGTAGCCCCGATCAACTGCGCACCAATCTGCGCACCCCGATCAAATTTTCCTCCATTCTCGACCCCAGAGCTCTTCTCTTTTGCGCATGACAGACGGCGAGAAGAGCTCTGGGGAACCCTGGACCCAGCTCTTTCGTTATTTGTCGTTGGTTGAAACAAAGAAAGCGCGTCTGATTGGTCAATCTGTGACGCGGTAAAATTTGAACGTGCCTTGCGAAAACCGTCTCGCCCTCTTGGGAATTCTATGTCTGTTTTTTATGCAAATCACAGATCGTGCACGCAATCGTAAAATGTGCAGTTTTCGGAGGTTTTTAGTTTTAAAACGGCTTCAAAAGTCCAGAATATTTCTTCTTAGCTCTTTATAGCAATATAAAGCTATTTTCAGTGAATAAAGATGTTTAACAACTGAGAATCCGCCGAGAGAAGAACCAGATGTTATTTCGTGACAAATTCCAAATTTGCATATAACCGAGACATGTTTGAAGTTTGAACGCAACGGCTGAATGACTTTTAATTAATCATGTGAACTCTTTAAAATCAAATAAATGTTTCCTAGCGGATTATCTCGGCAATTTTAACTGTCGAGGGGGTGTACACGAACTAAAGCTTTTATTATTGCCTTCTGCTTAATTTTTCAACAAAATACCGAAGCTAAGATATGGTTTTTGAAAGCACGAGCATGCGCTATGAGAGCCTTGTAGCCAGATTCTGGCTACGCGTGCGTGGAGTTCCCCAGAGCTCTTGTCGTCGTCAGTCACGTGATAAAAGACTAGAGCTCTGGGGTCGAGAATGATTTTCCTCATGCTCAGGCCCCGCCGGATAAGAGAGAGTAGATGCTCTGGGGACGAGAATGAAAATTGGCGGGAAGAGAGTCTATCTTGCGGGAAGATGTTCGATGTTAGAAATATCCATCTTCACGATAGACACTTCAGCAATGGCTCAGAGGGGAATAGCGTAAGACATGATACCTTTTTCTTTGCATGTTGTGGTTTATCTGAAGAGTGTAATCCTCTGTTCAAAACTTATTCTTCGTAGAACAGATCATCACAGTTGATAATTCTGTTTCATTCATAATTTTCGTTCCAGTGCGTTTTTCTCTCCGAGTTCCAAACCCAAGACAAACTTAAAACCAAAAAGAGAAGAAGGAAACGATCAGGATTTGTCCACGTGAGTAAAGTTTAATGTTAAAACAGCATAACGCTGCTGGTGTGTGGTCGCACTAGCGAAATATTTCAATATGGCGCCGAGTCAGGGCGAGATGGAGAAGTTAGTGGCGAAACAATGTAATCCAGGCGGCTTAATTGTCAAGTTTGAGCAAAAATATACTCATTTTCTGAGAGAAATCAAATTTCTATCACATGATAGAATGTACCGTCTTCCCCCGGTTCCTGTTGACGAGATTCCTCCTCGGCCTCCCCCCATTTGTGTTGACGAGTATTTCAATGGGGACTTCAAAGACTATTTGTAATGGGATTGTCCTTTTAAGTATTTCTAGAAGGGGAACTTTAGAAAAAATATGCTTTCATCTGAGTGGGTAAAGGCGGCGAAATACGAAATACAAAAACCCTCAACTTGTGGTGCAGCATCGTTTTGTTGCAAGTTTTGGTCGATGTTTCGCGTTTTACATCTGGCGTGATCAGCTTGACCCGCAACAAAATTTGTTGCGGGTTGAAGAAATACAGCGAGTTGATTGGTTGATTTGCTAGGGCACGAGCAAATTTGTTGTGCGACAAATAATTGTGAGTTTGATGAGAAAACTAGCAACAAAGCCAAAATTTGTTGCTCAAAGTAGACCTGCGCCCTACTTTTCTTAACAACTTTCTTCAACCCGCAACAAATGTTTTTGTTGTGTGACAAGTTGATCAGGCCAGGTAAAAAACGGGAAACATCGACAAAAACTTGCAATGAAACAATGTTGCACGACAAGTTGAGGGTTTTTGTATCTCATATTTTGCCGCCTTAAAGGAGGCCTCACACTTTGGTCAAAAGCATTTTGATGTACTTTTTCAAATGGCGGCGGGAGAGGGCAGACGTATTTAAAATGTGTGCATGCGTGATACATAAGGCAATTAGATCTGGAATATCAGTGCAAAAGATAGCATCATTTCTCAGAGATCTCCGCAAGCCCCGGCGACCGGCGAAAATCGCCGGCTCGTCGTCCTGGGCGCGCCGGCCACTCAGATCCAAATAAAAAAGTAAATAAGTACTTTGTTTTGCATCCAACGGCAACTTTTACATTTGCGACGCCTGCTTTCCCTTGGGTAAATACATTCGGAAATAAATAAAGTTTTCCTTAAAGAACCAAGTGTCCAAAAAAGGTTTTTGACTGAATAAACTTGAAAGTTTCGTTGAGAATTTCCCACGGCTTGAATCTGCTTGCAGACATCGATCGAACGTTCAGCAAATGAAACAGGCTCAGATTGCGAGGCAGCGGTTACCGACGAAAAGCAATCCATGTAAGACAACAAACTCTGTATTCCAACACGTGCAAAATGGCGGAAATTCCTATGCCGGCTACTCCATTTTATTCTCTTTCTACTCAAAAATTTAGGGAGAACCCTGATTTCTATTTTGTTGCCTTATGTGTTGGACATAGACATGTTTTTCCTCAGCAATTAAAAGGTGTTTGTCTTATGTATAGCAGTAGTAAAGGTGTTGATATGAAAGAGAGGACACCGCTGAAGTTCAAAACTCAGCCTGTGGATCTTGACTCACCACCTGTCAAAAAGGCTCGGCAGCACAAATCCCGTCGCATACTTGAGGATAGTGATGAAGAAAATAATGGAGTGGATGATGGTCACTCCTCAGCCAACCAAGACAGACATGTGAAGAAAAAGGAACAGGCCAATGAAGGGCAAGACGGTGATACTGCTGAAGTAGATGGTGAAGTTAAAGATAAAAACGAAACAAGGAAGTTTATTGAAGTTATGTCACCCCAAAATAAGCCAACACTTATCCCAAAGAGAAAGACAGGTTAGTCACACAAGGATTTCAATATTAATACAGTACTGTAGTGCTTCACTGTTTGTTTACTTTTGTCTAATGTGATGTTTTATAAACTAAATGTTTGCTTGGTCATCTCTGCAGCAAGGAAACCTGGAAAAAGGAAGGCTTCAAGTGAGGATGATTCTACAAGCAGGAATAAGGTATAATGTTGTTCCTCCACTAACAGCTGCTTCTGGACACCTCTCTGCAATGACCAGAAAGTTTTTAGGTGGCCCCACCTTGATCTGTTTATACATCACCTTACTGAAATGGCCATCATAGTCACTTTTTCTGACAAGGAGGATGAGAGTTCAGATACAGTGAATATTTGTAACCTGTTGTACATAGTGCTTGTAAAAGCTGTAAGGTTACTAATACATATTAGCCGTTTTCACACTAGAGGACGGACAAATCGTCTGGACGGACAAATCGTCTGGACGGACAAATCGTCTGGCATTTGTTCGTCTGATGTGAATTTGAGAAAGCCATATGCCGAAAAGTTGTCCGTTTTAAATTCGCACTACCAGAAGAATATGAGCACAAATCAGTACATTTGAGTGCAAAGAGAACTGGCACTAGGTTCAAGTTGTGTTGTAAAAGCAAAATGGCCGCCACGCTGCACATGTATAGCAAACGTTTCTCCGGACGAAAACATCTGTTGGGCGAAGATTTCTGGTGTCGCAGATCAATGGTAACCAACTACCAACTTCTTGAATCAGAAAGCTCAGCAATACCAGTTTGTGTAGCAGTTGCTGCTTTAGGCGCCACCAAAGGCGACGAGAAGGCTAGAAGCCCAAATGAAGAGAGGAATCAGCAATGCTGGGATGATGGTTTCTTCTTGAGTTCTGCCATCTTGAAACTTCCCAGAAAACCTGGCGCTGTTGCTAGTCCCATTTCCTCACAGCGAGAAGATCAACCGTTTGACTGTCTGATGTGAATTTAAGTCGTACTGTTGTCGACTTGTTCGTCTCGACGGACAAATTGTTTTCAAAAAACCGTCTTTCCAGACGGCCAAATATCAGACAATTTGTCCGTCGAAAAATTTGTTCGTCCCGTTTTCACATCAGACGATTGTCGTCTAAGACGATTTGTCCGTCCAGACGATTGTCCTCTCTAGTGTGAAAACGTCCATTAATACATTCTTGCAAGACTATGAGAAGATGTTTTTTTTGGTATTTGTCTACTGAAAAGAAACTGAGAAAGGATTTACAGAAATACATCTTAGCACATTTATATTGTCATACTTTCCAAATTCAGAAGGAATTTATTTAGGAGATCCCTTTAAGTCAACAAAATTTAAGTCAACGTCATCTGCACCGCCGCCTGGTTAGCTCAGTTGGTAGAGCAGCAGTCTACTGTGCAGGAAATGGAGGGTTTGAGCCCCAGACCGGACCAACACTCAGGGTCTTAAAATAACTGAGGAGAATGTGCTGCCTTTGTAATTATATCTGCAAATGGTTAGACGTTCAAGTCTTCTTGGATAAGGACTATAAACCAAAGGTCCTGTCTCCTGCATCTTCAGTGTTACATAGCCAGCAGGGGACATTAAAGAACCCACACACATATCAAAAAGAGTAGGGCACATAGTTCCTGGTGTTGTGGTCTGACCTTGTCTCACAGGTTGGTGCAAGCCTTCACATTGGGATAACCTCATCGCACCTTTCCCCCTTAGACAGAATTGTCCAAGAAAAAATTACTATATAAAAAGTTAGTGTAACTATGCTCTGGACCTAACTCAGGCTTGCTACAGGTCAGGAAAAAATGACCATGGAAAAAATTCTACAAGGTCGGGAAAAATTGACATTTTAAAGAAAAGTCAGGGAAAATTGAAATAATTTAACATGGCTAATTTAATAGCATTGAACTTGCTGGAAGAAACATTTGTGGTCACTGTGATAATATTTTTCCTTAATGAAGAAGGAAAGTTCATTACTTACAGGTGTATCTGTCTTAATGAATGAGCAGGAAAAACTGCTGTAAGCTCACAATAGCAGCTGCTAAGTCCTCGATTTGACGCTGCGTATTTGCAAATTGTAAACGTTATTTTTATCAGGGAAAAGTCAGGAACTAGTTCTGATCAGGAGTTTTGAAAAGTGATGTCTATCATAACCGTGTAACTGCCTGGAAATTGCTATATTATGAAAATATCTTTCCTCTACTTTCAGGCACAGGCAGTCAAAAGAGCCAAGTCAGAACAGCCTTCCTTAGAAAACAAGAATAAATGCTCTAGCGAGGATAAAGAACCAGTGCAAAGTTATGTGGATGAAGAAAGAACAGAAACAGAAAGTGTATCAAACAGTGATAGTAAAGATGGAGGTAAAAGAGGGAGCCCTCATGTTGAACAGAAAGAGGTAGAAGGGCAAAATGATCTGCCAAAAGAAAGCAAATCTGGAACTGAAAGCAAGGAGGAAAAGACAGCAACAAAAAGCACTAGCAAAAAGAAAGCAGAAAAAAGAAGAGATTCAAAGAAAACAAAGGATAAAGATAGTAAGGAAGACACGAGTAAGAAGAAAGAAGATACATTATCAGGAAACAGTGGTGATATTGAGATGGCCTCTAATGAAGAACACAAGAAACACCAGGAAAAGAAAGAAAGCGAAAGTCACAATGGAGAGAAAGAAGATATTGACAAAGTTGACGAGAAGGATAGTGCAAAAAGTGGTGAAACAGAGAAAAAGGGTAGCACCAGCACAAAAAGAACAAAAGATGAAATAAAGACAGAGAACAAGGGTGACGAGAAAAAAGAACCACTTACTAAAAATAAAAATGATAAGAATGAAAAAAAGACGAAGGGAGGATTCAGTGACTTCTTCTGTAAGTAAAATGTGTTCTAGAAAAATCCATACCCTCCCCGTATTTGGCTTCCCCACTCCCCCTCCCTGCTCCTTATGTCTCTTGAAATTCTAGTTTTGCTTGTAATGTAGTTAAAATATTGTAGTCCCTAACAGCAAAGAAAGTTGGTAAGTCATAACGGAATGTTGTCTGTTATACTATGTGATAATCATTTGCACATTCACTAGCACCTTCTGTATTTAATCATATACACTTGCACTTTAATTGCAGTATATAGCATTGTCACACGCATATCCGATAGTATGTATTTATTTGCATTGGCTTAATAAATGTAGTTTAGAACATGTTACCGAACGACAAACAGTCTACTGGAATCCAGATCCTGGAACTTGAAGTTGAATGAACTAGTTTTCACATTCCGATTCCTCTGTCAAAGTTATTAAAAGATTCAGTAAATCAACATTTTTTCTATACACAGTAGGTTCACGCTCATTTGTAGTGATCATATTGTTCATTCTATCTTGTAGCTGCAAAGAGATCTAAAAAGGCAGATAATAAAGATGACAAAATGGTAGAGAACAGTAAAAGTGATCAAAACAGTCAATCATCAAAGAAACAAAGGTAAGAATGAACCATTACAGTATTTTATGACAAAGAGTTAAAATTGATCCTTTTCCAAAAGGAATGTTGAGAATCAGTATATTAGATGTTGGGCCCAGCATTTTGTTTGGTTGCCCTTTTCTTTTGAAGTGTCTCTTTGATTCTTCAGGGGTTTCATTAAGTTTTTGTGCAGGAGGTCTACTCAGTGGTGTTTTTCAACTGGGCAATTTTTAGTTTTTCTCATGTAACAAAGTAAGAAGAAAAGATGAAAACAGCCGGGCAAATTGATGGCCAAGTCTCGTTCACAGCAGGTCAATTTGCCCGGTGCCCGGCCCTTAACCCATTGACCCCCGCATCAAACTGTCCGCGACCCACCCCTAATTTCCAGGCGTTTTTTGGAATATTTCAGAGCAAGCGAAAGCAAAAAAATAAACCATATGCGCAGTAACCACAGACACAAGATCAGGTTTCAAGACATCGTTTATTTGAAGTTCAATAAATGAGTGGCCAAAATATTAAAAAATATCAACAGGAAGAAGTCAACTTGATGTGTTTTGTAAGAAAACAAGAAATTATATTTTTTCCTTTGCTCCGTGACAAAAGCTGAGAAAATTGAATATGCAAAAATTAGTTAATTTTTGACTTTAAAGGACAAAATGAAACTGAATACAACAGAATTTTCATTCTTTTACTGTAACGGATAACATTTAAGAAAACACCAGACCATAAAGGTGAAAAACACATATAAAAACCAATTTAAAAGAAGAAATTCAGATAATTTTTTCACCGCCCGACGAAATTATACAGCACAGCCAAAGAAAGGTGAAAGTTGTACATCAAAAACATGACAAAAACAAGCCAATTATTTTGAGATAAATCATTTTTCAACTGTGTAAATTTAGTGCCCACCTAGTTCTTTCCTCAAAAGTTCTGAAGAAGCTGAACAAGACTCATTAAAATATATTTCAGGGAAGCGAATACACAATTAAGACAAACAAACCACGGCAGTCGCCGTAAATTAAATATGCAGAAATTCAGCGGGACAAAATACTGTTCACTTTTAAAACCTAAAATTCCTAAATAAAGGCAACCAAATGAAAGAAACGTGACAGGGAGTTCAATAACAATAAATTTTCATTCAACATAAGGCAAAAAATCTTATCTAAAAGCACAAAGATGTTCAAAATTTCATGGACATGATTTACCGCATGACCGCATGTTCGAATTAATTATTCACGCTAAAGCAAAAGTGTGAGTATTTCCCTACAAGTTTGAAGTTATTTTATCGGCCATGGCTTGCCAATCGTGCTGAACGCTAAATTCGACTTATAACTAATGCTCTACATTACCATTTTTGTTTTCTTAAGTCCAGGCAGCTGCTTTAAATCCGCGATCTGTATTCAAAACTCACTTGAAAGCACACCAATAGTCTTGTTTTCACCGCGGTTGAAGGAACGAAAAATTTTTCTCCAGAAAGGTTTGAGGGTTCCATTCACCTTGGTCTTCCATTCTGAGACCACCTAAACATCGATTTATGTTTTTCCTTTTCATTTTAAATGCTGAAGAAGCAATTTCTCCGTTTTAGGAATGAAAACAAGACCCTGGGAGTTTGTAGATTTGTCCTGCAATGCGCCATGATTACCTGCGCTTTTCGAGTGTATGATTTTAGGATGAAGAACCATCTTTCTAGGACCCCTAAAGTCCTCTAAAAATATGCTCAGAAGGTCCATTCTCATTGGTTTATTTGTCCTTAACAACAATAGAACAATAGGAGAACCAAAATAGCTTCAGGGAGGGTAGGAGAGACAATTGTCCTCACATGCCTTTTTACGGCCGGTTACGGCTGGCACGGGAAATTGGGGGTGGGTTTTCACATGGCCGGTTACGGCCGGCACGGGAGACAATGGGTTAATGAACCCCCTGATTCTTTGACATGGAAAAAGGATACTGAAAGAATAGCATGCATGCACCTTGCACAATAAAACAGTTGTTGAAGACTTGTTTGTGACTGTTTAATTGTGTTTCTAAGTTCTTCAAACAAAATGTCTGATGATGAAGAAAGTGTTGGACCTGTCAAGGCCACAGAATATTCACCAGAGAAGAATTACTACCACCCCATAAAACATGCTTGTTGGAAACATGGAGAGAGGTAACCTTCCAGATCCTTAGACTCGGGGGTGTCATTAAGGTTTTAGTTGCTGTTAGCCTTGCTCTCCATGCACACCTGTAGTAAAGTTGTTACTCTGTCAACAACAGGCAGTTCCATTAAAGTGCCCCTGTGACAAAAAATAAATTATTTTTTTCTTTGGATTTCAAAACTATGATAACTAAACACTAAGTGACCCAAGTTTTAATCCTTGATTTAACAACAACAACAACAACAACTTACAATCTTTAAAAAAGGCACCTGTTTATTTTAACTGGAACTTTCCTATTTAATGATCCGCCATTACTAAATTTAAGTTCTTGAGAGAGCTGGATCGAGGAGAAAATGACGTCAAAGGCTCACTAGTTTAAGAATGCTGCAAGAATGCAGCACGGGAGTTTTTGGCTTTCACACTTTTAAACTCGCACTTTGCATATATAATAAGCTGCGTTCACACGCTGAAATTTTAAGCTGGTGAGCCTTTGACATCACTTTTCCTGGATCCAACCCTCTGAGGTCAAATTGGCCAGGTTTGAACGTGAGTAATGGTGGATCGTGAAATCCAAAGCTAACACTCAAAGTAAACAGCCTTTGGATAAAAATGAAAGGTCAGAATTTTGCCAGTCAAGTGTTAAGCAGACACACTTTCAGAATCTCAAGAAAAAAAGGAAGTGATTTTTTTGATCACAGGGGCACTTAAAGGAAAAATCAAGCATACATGTACTCAGCTGTAACAGGTGTTACAGGTGACGGGTTACGGGGCCCCCTTAATAACAGCCCTGCCTAGAAATATTTAATTTGTAGTTGTAGTCGAATGTGCAGTTCCAGAAAATATCCATAATCTCCCTATAGATGGGAATGGCATTTCCTGGGGGGTGAGGGGTTCTGTGAGGTCAAAACCTTTAGAGAAATGTATGAATCTTAATTAGGATTTCCAGGGGGGTGGGGTGGGGGGTCTTGCAAATGAATTTCTTCTGTGGGGTAGGTATGGATATTTTCTAGAATTGTACAATCAGGGCTCAAAATTAAAAAAATGTCTGGTTGCAATTTGCAACTAGTTACAAAAATTTGGTCGCAACTTTGAAAATTTTAGTCGTGAAATTAATTGAGGCCATTAATAAGTGATCATAAGTAGACTTTGAAACAATCAATGCTTTGATTTCCATTGTTTCTACAGCTTTCATGTCATTTGGAGATTTAATAGTACAGAACATTTAGCGTGTTGGACAACACTGGCCCATCTAAACGATCAAGTTGAACCTGTGTTCCGTTCCGTAAATTAAGGACATAAAGTACCTGTTATTTTAGTCAAAGTGATAGATTTCCAAATCATGAACAGATATTTGAGCTGAAAACTGCAGTTTGTACATATGAAATTGCCTTCAATCTCTGCAAAGTAACGTAACACATGCACTGGGCGGAAATGTTAGCTTACCTAACAAAATTTCTTTAGTTTTACCTTTCGAAGGTTTTCCATCGATGACGAAACAAGTAACAAATTCTTTTTTTCACATTAAACTTTATACCTTAAGTTTCAGGGGTGTTACTACATTAATTATTCAAAGAACCGTAAATGAATGAATCATTCAATACGAATGCGTGCCATGACTCACGCACCACGGCAATCCACCATCAAAGCGGCAAAGCAAAACGAAATATGAGCCGGCAATATACATGTGCAAAAAAACCACTGCAAAAATGGCGGGGCTATCAAAGGAAAATCGTTGCGTGCATGTATCCCAGGTAA
>JAHPZR010032477.1:0-14600 GCA_019787425.1 Platygyra sinensis | reverse complement strand
GAAAATTAAGTCTACGAAATGGGGAAAAAGGTCCGAAAAGATGCCGAATTCGCAAGAATATCTAAAACGAACGAAATCCCTCTCTAGAGGGCAGGAAAGTAATTACTTCTAAGTCATGTAAAGCCACAAGACCTGCATGCACTGTTTATAATGGCCCTAATTTATGATTGGCTAAGCGAAACATTTTAATGTTTTCTTAAAAGTATAACGCAGACACTGTCCCTAGCCCCAGGGCCCTGTCTGCAACACACTGGAGAAAATTGAAAACATCGTTTTTCACTCTAAAAACGTATCAAATGTTTTCCGCGAACATTACGCCGGAGCAATTACGCAACAATCACCGGCCATTCTGGATTTGTACCTAAGGGTTTTGGAATCCGTTTTCAAAATATTTTTCGTCCCACACTAAAACTCAAAAGCCGGTGTTTTTCAAATTATCGGCGTCTGGTTGATATGAGGAGGCGGTGAGGTCGACAAACTTTTTAAAAACTCAACCTTGGAATTTTGCAGTTATCTAGATCTGTCCGATTGGTCTAAACACCTTGAGCCTATTCAAACTAAATATGTAGTGTCAGCGGTCAATTCCCAACGAAATACAAAAAAAGAGCTGTCGTGGCAACCTCGTTCCCAGGGCCTTTTCCGTGGCTCACGTCGTCTAAAGGAGCTTGGCCATTTCCAGAAGACGGCTACAAAGGCATGCAGAACCAACGCTCTCATCAATTGACAGGAAAACATATTGTTTATAAGTTGGGCACGTTTTCGCTGTGGTTTCAATTCTGAGAACGTGCTTTTGCACACGTTGGAATTGGTTGGGCTATTCGGTTTCGGCCGAAAACAGGCAAGTAGTATTAGTCTTCCAAACACAAAAACAAATAAGAGTTAAACTACAACTCTTCCTTTATATTAGATCACAGAAAAATCACAATTTGCCCCGTGTAGACTGTCGGTTAATGGTCATTGATAACAGAATAGATCATTTGGACGCGAAATCTTTTATGCAGGCCTGCTTTTAAACGCGTTGCCGAACGAGTGATAATAACCAAATTAAACGAGCTTCTCTCACCTGAGCTTTGTGCATGATCCAGCTGCAATGAAAACCTTCGCTGAGAAAACAAAGTTACTTGGTTGCAATACGTCCACGGCCTTATGCCTTATGTGTTTACAAAGAGCACGAAGAGGACTAAGTAAGTAATCCGTCCATGATGAGTTAAAGGACCGTTTCTGTGGGTTGCCGCAACGAAGCAAATATCATGATGTGAAAACAAATGAGCTTTGGTGACTGATCGACTATTTATCGAGTCTCGTCTTCAAATAGAGGCAAATATCAAGTACAGGGGACTTAACTGATAGGGAACTCAGTGGCAGTACTTGCTTTTTCCTTCTGGACACTCTTACCATAGTTAACAGAGGGGGAATCGTTATGAAACTCGACAAAGTTCTTTGTCGTATGCTATTGTTCTGTTTTCTGGCCTTGACCCTGCACAAAAAACACAATAGTTGTTTACTCCGAACTGAGGAACTAACCAATAGAAACGTGTTGGTTACGTAACTCATGCATAGTGTATGAGCACAAAACAAAAGATTGAGCAGGGTCGTGGACCTTCCAACATAAATCTTGGCGTCTTTGTTTGTTCCTTTTAATGTTTGCCGGGCTCCTAAACCATACCCTTTTAGCGCCACAGATGGCTACACCGGCACCACGTGAAAGCAAGTACTTCCCTTTCCAACACGATCTCCTCCTCAAATGAAGTATTATCATCATTTGTCATATACGTACAAACGAAGTACAATCCTTCAATGCAAATGACCGTGATGTCCAAAGTAGACTGGATATGAATTTTTGAATGCTCTGTAGAAATGGTGGACGACGACGCAAGTTTGCAAGAGGCAAATATGGTCTTGTAGAAAGGACTTACGTTTTGTAAAAGACGTCCCGAAGCGATTGCAATCAATGTGGTAAACAATCTTACCGTCAGCGCTAATCCGCTTTTGGGGAAACGGTATGAATTTTCATCAAGATTGAGCATGCGGGAAGCAATTGTGACTCCAAAGCCCTCGTTTAGTCATTCTCGTCCCCAGAGCCCACGATCCTTATGGCCTGTGGTTGGGATCGAGAACTCTGGTTTGGTCCAAAACCGGAAGTCCGCGATTCACGGACTTCCCGTCAAATCTAGCAAATCTGATTGGTTGAGAATGTGAAACGAATACTCTGCGCATGCTCAGAAAATCGGGTCCGGCCAGAGCTCTCGACCCCAACCACAGGCCAGAAGGATCGTGGGCTATGGGGACGAGAATGTCGTTTAGTTAAATTAGAAAAATGAGTGGGCGAACCCTGGACAGGAGGTAAAGGTGTAGGTAAAACCTCGTTCACAGGGCCTTTTCCTGGTGTAGGTACTAGGTAGTAGTAGTTAGTAGCTCTGGGGACAACGATGGAATGTTGAAGATCTCATGATAATCTTGACGCAGGGCTTCGAAAAGAACTGGAAAATGGCCTGTTTAATAATGTCCATCTTGCGAGCTTCTAGAACTTGCTTCGGTGTTTGGACAAAAGGCGAAAACGATCATAAGAAAGTATGCGCTTTCAAACGCAAACACAAAACGATCAGTAGAGGGTTCTTAAGCGTCTCCTCAGACTAACTCTCATTTTCTTGCTTAGTGCATTTTTTTTGTCGCGAAAAATTTAAGTATCGTGATCGATAAGCGGTCGAGACACGAATTCGCCTACTGAACGCTCTGAGGTCATTCCACTTGTTGAAGCTTCTTCACCGTGAATTGAACGTTACATAGCATTTGACGTAGCTGAGTTGCTGAAATTATATTCAGAAAGTGCCAGACCGCTTTGATTTAATCCCACGCGCTATTTTCGGAGCCGTGACTCAACGCCAGGCGACCGGCTAAAGGGAAAGCGAACTAAGTTTTCAGCAAGTAACACTGAATCATAGCCATGCAAGAAAACTATCAGGTGAGAGTGATATCATACTTTATTTTGAGCCTCTACATGCAGACATGTAGTTAGTCAGGATTGAACAGAGTCTCGGTGCAAAGACCGGCATTTTCATGTTTTCCTTGTTTCTTCTTTAAGCCATTAGTATGCACTAATTATGGTACATCTACATTTAAATTCTCTGCAACAAAAATCTGGGAATCTGTCCCACTAGAAATTAAATGTCTTCCGTACATGCTCTTCAAAAAGCAGTATAAGAGATTCCTATTGAGCTCTCAAAACTGACCATAATCTAACTACTAGCCATAGAAGATAATAATGCACAATATGTAGGATATCATTTTCGTCTCTTTTTTCTCTAGCTTGTCTTTCTTCTCTTTCAAATATACTTAACATGCAGCCAACGCCAATTTATCTCTCACATGACAGTGACCAACTCGAAAGCTCATTAGCTACTTTGGTCACTGTACACGATTAAATAGTGTTTCTTTTCTGGTTAACTTTTGTTTGTATTTTTTTATTTCTATATAATTGTAAACTATGTTATATTAAGTTGTATCACGTCTGTAAACAGTGTAAAATAATAAAAACTTGAACTTGAACTCTCGTCATCAATCATTCATGCACAATGCGGGGTTAAGTTCAAAAAGGCAGTCCGGTGCTCTGTCGAGTACGTTGTTATGATTTTTTCACTTATTTTCCAACAATCCCTGCTAGTCTAGCCTGGCTATATACTACTAGTCATGATAATTTCGATAATTTCGTGATAATGTCGTGTTAGCCGAGAGTTAAAATTTTAGCAATTATTCAATTATGAACTGGTCTTGTACTTCAGCCAAACAAATTATTTTAATGAACAACGACAAATAAGCGACTAAAATTATCAGTAAGTGAAGTTCTTACAATCGCACTCTGCTAAAGGATTATTACAAAACCAGTGTGCTGATCTGCTTTATCGATGACGCGATTTCCATGTTTTGAGTGTATCAACTGCGAAAGGGTTGTAGCCATGGGGTTTGACAAAAAAGGACGGACAGAAACTGAATTTATTTGAACCCAAACACCGAACAAAAGCAATTTAATATAAATGTAATTACAACACCGCTAGCATATTTCGCCTGATTCAAATCAATGGCAAGAACCTTCATCCATAACGCGACCCAGGACACTCACCTGTACTCCAAAAATCACTGACATGGGCAAATAATCGCCACTAGCTATAAGGGACACAAGTTTTCTCACCTTTTCAAAACAGGAAAAATTCTTGTCAAAGTTGAAAATTGAAAATGAACTTTACGTCCACTTGATATTCAGTGTAACGTTTTTACTGCCCACTCGAGGGCTGGGGTTATGGAAGAGCTGTTTTCGGTATGCCTCTAGGGAAAAAAATGAAAATTGCATTCAACGTTTACGGTTCTCTCTTGCACATCCAGCCTCGTTTGTTGCGCATCTATATTACTCCATGAAATACTAAGATTGAACCAGTCCTCAATTGTGTCAAAAACCGGGTTTCGTGTATTTTTAGTTGGAAACATTACGTAACGAACACAACTAACACAATATTGCTAGTCCAGTATAGGTCAGAATTTCGCAAGAGACGAATTATTCACACTGATTTAACAGCTTTGTTTATTAATTAGCTTTTCACGAGCCTTCCAGAACGGTTCGGGTATTTCCCGCAGTAAGAAGTTATCCTTGCGTTAACTGAACTAAAACCCATGAACAGTGGCAAAACCATAATATGGCCCTTTTTTCAAGACAAAAAATTTTCACCTGAAGCAAACACAAATTGAAATTTAAATCATATCTGAGACTTCAACGCCCCTATCAATACCGTTCCCTAACATAAAGCGCAAAACAAGTATTACAAACATAGAAACATCTAAACTCTCTAAAGTGTAAACATTTTTATTTTTAAATTTTGGGGCGGGGTTATTTTTCTCACTTTAGTTCGAGACTGGTTACTACGATCGAGTTCTCTGCCTGCTTTAGTTAATAATCTCACCCAGGAAATCATCCGCCTTCACAGTTTAAATTTCCCACGACGACCACTCGCCAGGGCATCGAGTAAGACCGTGGTTAATAGAGGGGACTGGTTAGGAAGCCCGGCAAACATTAAAAGGAACAAACAAAGACGCCAAGATTTATGTTGGAAGGTCCACGACCCTGCTCAATCTTTTGTTTTGTGCTCATACACTATGCATGAGTTACGTAACCAACACGTTTCTATTGGTTAGTTCCTCAGTTCGGAGTAAACAACTATTGTGTTTTTGTGCAGGGTCAAGGCCAGAAAACAGAACAATAGCATACGACAAAGAACTTTGTCGAGTTTCATAACGATTCCCCTCTGTTAACTATGGTAAGAGTGTCCAGAAGGAAAAAGCAAGTACTGCCACTGAGTTCCCTATCAGTTAAGTCCCCTGTACTTGATATTTGCCTCTATTTGAAGACGAGACTCGATAAATAGTCGATCAGTCACCAAAGCTCATTTGTTTTCACATCATGATATTTGCTTCGTTGCGGCAACCCACAGAAACGGTCCTTTAACTCATCATGGACGGATTACTTACTTAGTCCTCTTCGTGCTCTTTGTAACACATAAGGCATAAGGCCGTGGACGTATTGCAACCAAGTAACTTTGTTTCTCAGCGAAGGTTTTCATTGCAGCTGGATCATGCACAAAGCTCAGGTGAGAGAAGCTCGTTTAATTTGGTTATTATCACTCGTTCGGCAACGCGTTTAAAAGCAGGCCTGCATAAAAGATTTCGCGTCCAAATGATCTATTCTGTTATCAATGACCATTAACCGACAGTCTACACGGGGCAAATTGTGATTTTTCTGTGATCTAATATAAAGGAAGAGTTGTAGTTTAACTCTTATTTGTTTTTGTGTTTGGAAGACTAATACTACTTGCCTGTTTCGGCCGAAACCGAATAGCCCAACCAATTCCAACGTGTGCAAAAGCACGTTCTCAGAATTGAAACCACAGCGAAAACGTGCCCAACTTATAAACAATATGTTTCCTGTCAATTGATGAGAGCGTTGGTTCTGCATGCCTTTGTAGCCGTCTTCTGGAAATGGCCAAGCTCCTTTAGACGACGTGAGCCACGGAAAAGGCCCTGGGAACGAGGTTGCCACGACAGCTCTTTTTTTGTATTTCGTTGGGAATTGACCGCTGACACTACATATTTAGTTTGAATAGGCTCAAGGTGTTTAGACCAATCGACAGATCTAGATAACTGCAAAATTCCAAGGTTGAGTTTTTAAAAAGTTGTCGACCTCACCGCCTCCTCATATCAACCAGACGCCGATAATTTGAAAACACCGGCTTTGAGTTTTAGTGTGGACGAAAAATATTTTGAAAACGGATTCCAAAACCCTTAGGTACAAATCCAGAATGGCCGGTGATTGTTGCGTAATTGCTCCGGCGTAATGTTCGCGGAAAACATTTGATACGTTTTTAGAGTGAAAACGATGTTTTCAATTTTCTCCAGTGTGTTGCAGACAGGGCCCTGGGCTAGGGACAGTGTCTGCGTTATACTTTTAAGAAAACATTAAAATGTTTCGCTTAGCCAATCATAAATTAGGGCCATTATAAACAGTGCATGCAGGTCTTGTGGCTTTACATGACTTAGAAGTAATTACTTCCTGCCCTCTAGAGAGGGATTCGTTCGTTTTAGATATTCTTGCGAATTCGGCATCTTTTCGGACCTTTTCCCCCATTTCGTAGACTTAATTTTCATGTCAAGCATGTAAATGCATATTTATATATCAAAAATTAGCAATGGTAGAAGCGCAACTCGATGCTTCAGTCTGAATCTTGTCAGTCCATGGGACTCTGAAATAACTGCGTGGCAGCGAGATATCATCTATTGTTGATATTGTCTGACCGGTTGTTTGTGAAAACAAGCAGAAGCATTAACAAACTATCAAAAAACGGGTTTTGGTTATGATTAAGCATTGTCTGGGAAACTCACAAATTAAATCAATACCAAAGTAAAGAGTTTTCTTACATAACTTTTCTCTACAGAACAAAAGCAAAAAATCAAGCGTACAACTGGCGCCAGCAGATATTATTGATTCATAGCGCGAAACAAAAGAAATTTTTGACCCTGAAAAACTTACCTTTGCCATTAATTCAGAGCATAAAAGTACATCAGTAGAAGAGCCTCGGTTATTCTTCACTTCCTTATTCCCTGCCATCGCTTTAAAAAATCCGCAAGATTTAAATTTAATAATCAAATAATTTAAAAAAACCGCAACATCTACGCGAAAACCCACGACACGTGGTGCGGATATATGACGGCAAGATGGGTGCGCGCGGATCCCAAGACTTACGGTCTCAGTCTCCGATTATGGCTCCGGCCTGGTCTAAACACACTAGCAAATATAGCAGGCGTAAACGGGGAAGAGGTAGCGATCATGTGGCAAAAAAACGCGAGGAAGAAGGGTGTGGAACAGCAGCCTCTCCCGATAAAGAAGCCTGTTTTCAACAAGCAGCCCAGTTTAATTTCCTTAACTCGAAAAATTAGGGAAACAGACGCTAGGTACACGCAAGTACGCTGTGCGGACCTATTTTTATTTACCACTTGGCTGTATCCGAGGTGTACGCCATGAACGCCACTGACAAAGAGGTCACGTGAGAAACGGCAGTTGATAATATACTTCATTCGCAATGCACTATAGGCAGGGCTTCCAGCCCCCTATCCCCTCCCCCTGCGGAAAACCCTTGGTAAACTATATTACAGCACTTTTGTGGGGGCGACGTGCGTGACAAGCCCCAAAAACGTGTGCGTGGGAGACTACTGATTGGTGGTTTTCACGTCACGCAAGTAAGCCTCATTATCACGCAAGTGAAAAATAAAATCGCTTACCATTCAATAAATTGACTCAAGAAATTGAATTATGTTAGAAGAGTAATAAATAAACAACGTACCAAAGTTTCGGAGATGTACGATATTCCGAACTCGAGTTATTCGGCAAAAGGTATAACTGAAAATTATAGTGTTTAGTATGGAGACGCCATGTTGTCGCCATGTTGGAGCCCGTCTGAGGGACTCCAACATGGCGGCCGGAAACCAGTGGAAACATCTGGAGTTTACTTTGGCTCTTTCAAAAACGTTTATTCTCTCTGTTAAACTTGAAAAACATTCGCATAGGCCCTTTTTTCAACATATTTATACTCAGAACTCGAAAACATAAGGTGAATCAATATTTTCGTGCACTTAAGAGGTTACCCAGAAACAATAGGGAACTTAAGCAACCACGACCACACTGCGGTCAAACGCAAAAATCCAACGCCACTTCCGGTTTTCGCCGCCTCGAACTTCGTAAGAGTTTGAAGAGAAAACCTCCAAGACTTCTGTAGGAAAATGTTATAAAAATAGTACTGTGAGAGAAAATTACAAGCTGGGAGGACTTTAGGATGTCCATCACTAAATGTCCTGGTCATTGCGAAGTTTAAAGCTTAACTTTTCAGCGACTGTCTTAACTTTGGGCTTGAAAGCGAAAATTTTCGAAAATTTAAGACTTCGTTAAGCGAAAGTTTTGGGGGGGACTGCGCACGCGCCCCCCGTTTGACCGCTGTGTGAACCACGACGACGACAGGGTGGACGACGACCGGAAGTAACGTGAAAGTCAGTGCGCAAGCGCGAAACTAAGAATTTCGTCGTCGACCTCTCGTCGACGACGTCAAAAGAAGTAGTTTTACGTCGTCGTGAGCTTAGTTAAACTTGAAGAGTTACAAACTACCTGAAAGGGAGAATTTACTATCGTTTGGCATAGCTTTCAACTGGTTGGAGTTTTTATTCTTTTGTGTGGTTGTTTTGAAATCCTCTGTTCGATTTGTTGACTACAAAATCGACTTTAATACTTTTCGTTCCTCACACAGAAGTGACAGCTACCACAACAAGTCAGGCAGAAAAACCACCGCGCAAGCGGGCCCAAGTGGCTGAACTTTATTTAAGTATATGTATATTTTAATGAAAGCCTTAAAGCTTACTGTTTATCATTTTTCTTAAGAAAACATATTACCATTAAACATATCTTTGTGGACCGTTTTATTACATTAAAAACGCGATTCTATTCTTATGGGCATGTACTAAAACCCGAAAACACCGAAACGAAACCACCGGAACCACCGGAACCACCGAAAACTACCGGAACAACCGAAACGAAACCACCGGAACAACCAAAAACGAAATCTGACACCGGAAATACAGTTAAGAGTCACATATCGTCTCCAAGTTCTTTTTGCCGCCATAATTTTAACTTATCTCCCCTCCCAGGTGATAAACGGTAGTAGCCTACGTGAGTTGTTGTTTTTTTTTACCGCCGATTCTCGCGTTTGAAACAAAGCACGAGAGCATGACCGAACAGTCGTTAAATCTCGCACAACATAAAATATTCACACACCAGATCTAGCTTTAACTTGAATGAATGCGTTTTAAACATTTTAAAAATGTACATTGCTCAATCTTTAAACCTGGACTGCTCGGTCATGCTCTCGTGCTTTGTTTCAAACGCGAGAATTCGGCGGTAAAAAAAAAACAACTCACGTGGGCTACTACCGTTTATCACCTGGGAGGGGAGATAAGTTAAAATCATGGCGGCAAAAAGAACTTGGAGACGATATGTGACTCTTTTAACTGTATTTCCGGTGTCAGATTTCGTTTTTGGTTGTTCCGGTGGTTTCGTTTTGGTTGTTCCGGCGGTTTCGGTGGTTTCGGTTTCGGTTGTTCCGGTTAGTTTCGGTGGTTCCGGTGGTTTCGTTCCGGCGGTTTTCGTTTCGGTGTACATGCCATTTTTATGAAAACTCCGGAGAAACCATTTTAAAATCTTGCACTTAGTACTGGATTCAGTTCGCTAGAAGGCTTTCTGAAAAGCAGCGAAAGATTTTAGCATGCTGCAATGGTGTGTTTACTCTTATGTTCTGTGAATTTATTTCCAAGATATTTAATTTTAGCCGTACAGCTGAATAAAATGAACCATGCGAAGCGACAACGCTGCCGTTTCTCACGCATCGATTGCCGATCGCTCGAATTTCATGTCTGATTGTAAACAAATGCAGGTGCGTTGAAAAAATAGAACGTACATCAACCTGAAACGAAAAAAATATCAGGCAAACATGTTGAAAAATAGGTTTGAATTAATGTGTGTGAAAACTCCAAAATTTCTAATGAAAAACAGTGTTCGTAAAATTTAGTTTTTTTTTTGTAATGTTTACGGTGTTTTAATTCAATAGATTTATTTCGTGACTTCTCCGCCGCAGTCTGAAAGTTTTTCAAATATCGAGTAACTTGCTGTCGGTCTCAAGCGAGCTGTAAATTTCCCACAGACTTTGAGAGTTTTCAGGGGCACCCAACCACCGTTTTTATTCTCAAATGCTTTTAAACGCTGTTTTAGGTTGTCTGGAGTAATTTTTAAAGCTCCGTAGATTAATTATTTTCGGCGGAGACAACCGACAGCCGGAAATACGTCTGCGTTCGCAGGCTAAATTCTGGGTTGCACTAAAAAAATTTTATCTGTTCGGTTATTTTAGGGGAACTTGAGTATTCTCGAATTCATTAGGGCTCTTTTGTTCATTTCCCGAAAACCTTAGGTCTTATCGCCTTTCAGAAAAATGATAGCTAACCTTTTTTCGGTACCCAAAACGACAGTTTTAAACAATCCGAAAAACAACATACTTTAAATTTCTCATATCACGAAAGTTCGAGGCGAGAATTCTCTCAAGAAAATTAGAGGGGATTAAAGGCCTTCCGAACAGATAATTTACCGAAAACGATCCGTTGGGTGCCCCTGAGTTTTTAATACAACCAAATGTACGGACGGATCAAAAGTGGAGTAGTTGATTTGTAGTACTACGCCGGCCTCGCTACATTTGACCGACACGAAAATATAAAGATTAAGCATGATATGGTAATGTGCTGAGATGATGCAAATACGGTTCTAATTTAAACAGCATGCAGAAGTCCATGATGACCTCAGTGATCTACTGTAGATGATCAAAATATGTGTATAAACCATGCTGAATAAGGGAACCAGCTTAGCAAATCTTTCAATCATGTATTCTGTAATTCGGCGAGACACCGTCTGACTCGGCGTTTTCATCAAAATCAAATCTTGGGTTAACTTCGTAGGGAAACGAAAGCCTGGATTTTGTTTTTGGCTCTAATGTCACCAGAATAACCAACTCCTCATCGCCAATAAAACTCTGACCATGACTGAGATGAATAAGCGATGTCCACGCTAGATACGGAGCGAATCTGAGCATCGTCGTCCTTGAGCATCCCTATGTTGCCGACGAAAACGACGTCCTCATCCCAGTCCCTCCGCGCATTACTTTCCTCGTGGTTGCTTAAGTTCCCTATTGCCGATGTCACGCATTGTGAAAAAACTGTGTTCTATTTTCAAAACAAAGCGGTCTACCGAGCTGAAACCAGCCAACAGATATATCCTTAAATATGGCTTTTACCTGATAAAGGAAAAAAACTTAAAATTTTTAATTTCAGTTTTTTTCTTACGTCACGTGAAAACCAAGAATACAGGTAAATATGAATAAATTTGAAAGAAATAATTCGCTAGTCAGCTTTTCTCCACAGTCAAAGGTCTTTGGTAGTACCCTCCCACAATATCTACAAGTTTAATATTGGCAAAGTTCTTTCAATTGATTTTGATATTTTTAGTAACGAGCTTACGCTAAATATAAGAAAATTCTCGTATTCTGGCCCGGGGGGGAGGGGGATACTTAACAAATTTTAATACGGGGAGGCTCCGCTCCGAGGTCCGACCCCTTACCCTTTCATATACCATTTTGGCAGAAAAGATACCCCTTTTACATACCTTTTATTGAAAAAAGGTACCCCTTTCACATACCTACTTTAGGAAGTCTTGTTCTCATTTTCATGTAGGGCTTAATAAATAAACTGATACAGCCATAAGGACCGTCTATTCGAAATATTATAATGAAAGGCCCTTTTAAATATCTAAATGACCGATTTCCCTACCCTTTTATATACCTCAGCTTGTGAAATCCCTACCCTTTCATATACCTGAAGCCTGATAAAGGTATCCCTATCGGGCGAAGCCTCCCCTTATAGGCCATTATAGGGAGTACCCCCCGGGATTCTGGCCAGAGGTGTAATGGCATTCGAAAACCAATGACCCATGGTGTTCTATTTCAACGTGATTTAACTTTGTCTGTCCACTGTTGCTAATCAATGGTTTGAAATCAATCTAAAATTGATTCATTAAAAACATGAATAAATCTAATAACAACAGTTCCCGTGAGTTTTAAGTTGTTCGGTGGTATACTCCATTATATTAGAATAGCTTTCTTAAACTCGGTCCTCACTAGCGACGCAAGCATAAGCATAAAAGAAGAAGAAGAGTATGCACTTGTGAGGACGGCCAAGCATAAGCAGAAGAATATCAAAACCTTGCGTTCTTCTTTTAAAACCGCGGAAAAGCAAGCACGTGAACTTCACATGGTTTGATGATACCGGACAGTAAACAAAAAATAAACTATGCCAAGAGCACCACAGTAATTAAAGTTTGAGCAAACGCTAAGGCTATTTTTAGGGTTCGGCACAAATTCCACGTATGAAGTGACCCCAGTGGTGTAGTAGCTGTCGTTAACTGCTTTTGTTTTATCATTGCAGCGGCTGTTTAGGCTAGGTGGCACTGTTTCTGTTGTTTGTTCTATTGTACTCTCAAAGGATTGCAAGACATCAATGTGACACACGTATGAAGGGACACGATTCTTGATATCCTTTGATCAAGCCGAATGCCACGCCTCTCGGGTTATCATATTGAAAACCGGAATTCTAATAGGAGTCCTAGTGATCATTCTGTACTCAGTTTTAAACCGAAGTATTTACATCAGCCTCATAAGTCCATGGTTTCAATGTATTGCTGTAGCTAACTGCAAATGGCTCCAAAACAGGTAAGCCGAAATGAAATTTCATTTTTTCCCATTTTCTCGATTTAAGCTCCGCGGACCTTCCAAGGTGCTGTCTGCCTGTCGCCAATTTCGTCAGAGACAAATGTCGCTGTCGCATTTTCGCAAGAACACAAATGTCGCTGTATCGGCGAACTAAATCTTCACGTTGTTGTAGTTTCGTAGTAATCTGAAGAATCAGCGCGCGGACATAATTCCTTCTTTTTAGCTTGCGTCAATTATACGCAATTTTCGTTTTCATTCATCTAATTTACATAGGGTCTTGCACGGGCAAGATTATTGTTTATCGTTTAGATGAAGAAGCCTAAATTATCAAGGACAAATCCTTCGTACGTGTGCAAAGTTTGACAAATAGGGAACTGAAGTTAATCATCACTCGCAAGGCTTGCTTTTGTGCACAGGATTTAGAGAAGTCCTATTTGACCGTATTTCCAGCTAAATTCACCCAACAATTCAGTAGCACAAATTTAGCTCGAATCAATTTGATGTTGATTTTAAATGACCTGAAATCACTGTACTGACGTGATCAAATTGTATACATGCGATCATGATACATGTCTGTTGAAATCCTATCCGCAAGACGAAAGGCGCATCCTAGTCTGCAATCAGGTGACGTATAATTGCTGCGGAGCGAGCATAGCGATCGTAGCAGCAGTTGATAATTGCTGCGGAGCGAGCGTAGCGAGCGTAGCAGCAGTTTATAATGGCTGCGGAGGGAGCGTAGCGAGCGTAGCAGCAGTTCATAATCTATATATAAAAGAAAGGTAGGAAAATTTGAGATTTGGCTGTGGATTTTAGCCTCGCTTTCAGCGGACCACAATGCTCTGCGCTGTGGAAGAGCCTCGCTTTCAGCGAACCAGAATGCACTGCGAGAAGTTAATGTTTAGCGAAGCAAGCGAAGCAGCGTCCAGTCCTCTGCTCTCGCCACAAGCAAAAATTCTTCAGGCGTCACATGCAATTGCAGAATAATTATAGCCGGAAATATGACCTATGTATGGAATATAGAATATAGAATATAGAATATAGAAATCTAGTCAGTGCTTTCGGTGTTAAAACTTGTAGGAAAGCATATGAACACTTGTTCCTTCCAGCAACAAGATAAGCACGGGATTCTGCTCTGATTAGTTCCTTTTTTCGGCAGGTTTCACTTAAGTGTCTGTAAAATTGCGGTTATGTCATAATTAAGTTGTTTATGCCAAAGGAAACTGAGGAAACTCTTATTACCCTCTGTATTTTGTATCATGTATAAGTTAGCTACCATTGTGTATATAGGAATCTTGATTCAAGCAATAAAGTAGATTCAGTTGATTATAAAGCAGTGGTGAGTTTGCGATAAACCCTGTATAAACCTTTGTTGTTAAAGTATCCATGCAAATATCTGTACTAAGTGTCATGTGGAATATAGAAAACTAGTTCATGCTTTCCGTCTTGAAACTTCCTTCCAACAACAAGATAAGCACGGGATTCTGCTCTGATTAGTTTCTCTCTGAGTTCGGCACGATCTACATAAGTGTTCATTCATATCTGTACAATTGCGGTTATTTCAGGGACCTAACCAAGCAAAACAACTTGATGACAAACATTTCTAACAGAAGCTCTATACAATCCCCACTTCAATTTGTAAACAACAGCCCAATTTCCGCAGCGCTTTCATAGTCTTGGCTACACTAGTTGCTGCGCAGCGAGCGTAGCGAGCTT
>JAHPZR010032475.1:10000-20980 GCA_019787425.1 Platygyra sinensis | reverse complement strand
TCCAAATTATGTTTGCTTTAAAGGATAAAAATATCAGTTAATAATGCAGGGTATTTGAAGCCATTTTTTCTGGGACGCAGATGAATAAGCAATCTAAGAAAGTCAAACTATGTGTGATATAACACGCCGCATTGAAAAATAATCGAACTTATTTGTTGCGCACTGAGATAACCAAAAGTCACCTAAATAACCATATTTGTCAGCATCGTGGCATGAAAACAAGCACGGTGACCCCCTCTTTTTATTACGTTTTTAACATCTCCTTGTACTGTAATGACACCATACCAAGTTTCATCGGAAATCTATGGCGGGTTCTTTTACTCTGGAATCACCTTAACACGGTCGTGATGCAATTTCATCTATTTAAATTTCTTTTATCCAACCGCTTTAGTACATTTTTCATTTTTCTCTATTTTTGTCGACCAATTATGTCACATATTTTCTTTACTCCACTAAGTATTATTTAAAATTTTGTGACCGTTTTATGCATATTAACATAGCTTCAGTGGAGCCCGTAAAGAAGGGTAGTCCTGTCAAACCGAAATATCGGGCATTAAATTCCCCCATTTAAGCTGTCCAGTCAGTCCTTCAATGGGTTTTATATTTTATTATACACTGCTGATCCTGACTGATCTAAACCGCGATCCGGTTTCACTCCGTTGCTGTTTCTAGAAGTAGTCCTAGCATTACAGTTTACCCGGTTTTATTACAACTAAAACTGTTTCGGGAAATTAAACATTACTAAACAGTAATTTATAACACGATCGCCAACCAATAAACGTAACTCAGCCCTCTTGCATTTTGCAAGAGCTTAGCGTAATACAATCGTTTTTTAAAACAAGGGAATTATCGGGTCTTTTTTACCTCTTTCTTCACAATATTTTATCACAAAGAAATCTTCAATGGAAATTTTTGCTAGAAAATTGAATCTACAAAAATGACTACATAGACACGCAATGCAATATCCGGCGTCGATATACAATAGACTAAACCCAGTACCGTTCTTAATTCGTGACCTTTATTTCTCAGTTATCAATTTTATTTTAATTTTTGCCGTTGTTGTGCTTTGCAGCTAAAATATCATTTTTTTGTATTACACTGACAAAACCACCTAAACGAAAATGCAAAACTATGCGCTGCTTCAATGCTTAGAAAACAAACACTATATCTCAAAAGCCATTAAACTAAACTGAACATCCCTAGAAGGTCTTAAAGATCATTGCTTGGTAAGGTAAGAGATGGTCTAGTACCACAAGAGCTAACTCGATCAACAGCAAAGCACTTTTCTGATTGTGTCCTTCACTGCTCGTCTCACTCCGTCGATCTCTCAACAATAAAGAATCGGGTTTAATGGCGAGTTTAAGTAAACTAAAGTTAATGTATAACTGAGAGCAATAGAAACAGTTTAAGATAACTCAGTTTGAGTGATCCGAGTTACTAACATTACATATGATAGACAGCAAACAACTAGCGTGAACTGCAACCACAGTGCAGTGGACACTGCCTTCCTGTATCTCCCTATGTTCAGTTGATTTGTCAGTTTGGTGCGGTTGTTCAATATGGCCTTGTATTTGATTTTGATGATGACGGAGGGTTAAGAAAATCTTTGTATATGGGAAGGTCGAGATTATTAAACCCAGTAAAACAACTATAATACCAAACCACAGCCAGATAGGAGAATGCCAAAAGAACTTGGTTGCTGAAGCCGAGACAGTGGACATAACCCAAAAAGTGATAATGATCAAATAACTCTCTTCCAAGTTATAACTTGTCTGTATCTTAGTCCCCACAACAGGGCGAGAAGTCTCTCGAGGCTTATTGCATTCAGTGTCCACAGAGACACTGCACACGAAATAGAAATTGATATAACGGCTGCCATTAATACGTGGCGACAAATATTCCAATGTTCATTGAATACTTGCCCAGTCAACAACAAAGTCACAGATATCCCATGACACCAACACAGAGATCTGTTGTCGCCAGGTTACTTAGCAATTGATGAAGTGAATCCTTGCGAGGAGCGACTAGGATCAAATTATTTCCAAGAAATGCAGTTAAGGACAGAAAAAGAGTTTAAAACTGAGATAAATGTCAACTGGCCGGGAATTCCAGCGGTTAAATTTGGTGAGCAGTATAGGTATTCCAACATCGAAAGCATGTTGTGCTTCTCGTCTTCAGAAATGTTTGCTGTAGCCATTTCTATCTGAAGTTTTCTTTTGACGTTTACTACAAACTGGAATTCGTTGATAAAAATTTACGCTTTTTATTTTATCTATAAGCGTTATCCACAAACAATTGATTTGGTAACACTAAATTTAACCAGCCTGACATACGGTTTTACTATGGATGACTGATTGCTTTTTTTTTTCTTTTTTTTTTTTTTTTTTTACATAAAACGAGTATTTGCTTGAATTTTTTGCTTCATGTTGTCCAAGACATCATTTTCCATTTTCACAAAAATACTTTCAAAAAAATACTTCCTGTTACACTTTAAAGTAATTTATTCCTCAACCCTAATGTAAACCTGCCATGTTTTGAAATTAGAGCAGGGTCCATAATTGGAGACGGAGACCGAACGTCTGGGTTAACAAAGTGGTGATGCAGTTTCATCTATTTCAATTTCTTTTATCCATCCGCTTTAGTACACGTTTCATTTCAGTTTCTTATTTTGTCAAGGGGGGAGGTTTCTAAAGAAACTGTGGTGCTGGGTCGGTGGGAGTATTACAAGATAATTTGGTTTTAACTGGGTTGATAATATGAATTGGCCACCGTAAAGAGATTCGGAAGTTGACGTTTCGAGCGTTAGCCCTTCGTCGGAGCGAATCGAGGAATTGTGGGTTGTGTGTGGTTTATATTTAGCAATTATTGAATGAGGCTGAGTAGGATATGGAGAATTCTGCAGGTCGAGGGGGGTGTTATCCACCGAGATCTGCAGAATTCTTCATATCCTACGAAAACCGAATTCAATAATTGTTTTATTATTCATTCAAAATATTTTCAAACTCTTAAAGGAGAAAATGAGCTTTATTTTGATCCATTTCTCACCCTCCAACAATTTATAGATCTAAAGTTACCTTAACTCTACATTTTGGAGAAATATAATATACAGAAATTTAACAGACATCAAAGTAGAAAAGATCAAACTGCTGTCTTAGATAATCAGTAATGCAATGTTTACAAATGGACCTTACAAAGTTGTAACAGTGCAGTTCTGGAAAGTAAACTGCTTTGTGCTTTGGTTGCAGTGGTTGTGAGTTTGAACGTTCAAGTCTCTCAAAATAAATTCCTCTTGGGAATTTGTAAGCAATCCAAGCTCCTCATTTCGGTCATTTTTGCTTGCTTCAAAAGCCACGACTTTTTCAGTGACGGATTTTTTGTTGTCAATTACAGCCATAAGGCTGCCCGCCAAGTTTGTTTTTGTGTTTTCAGCCGTCTTGCTGTAGCTTTTTATACTGCTTTCATATCTGTGGCCCGACACCGACATGATATGTGGCGCTTCAATTCCACTTCTGTCGAGTATAGTTATTGTTGTGGCTCTAATTGAATGATTTTTGTATGTTGTTGACAACCTCCGCTTGTTCTGAGATTACTTTCATCTTCTTGCCGAGAGTGTTCTGGCTGCCAACCCTGTTGTCGTGCCAAACTTCTCCTTTTCCAGATGACTTTGGTGGCTGAAAAAGGAATTTATTAATTGGATTCAAAACACTCAAATATTTTTCAAAGGAAGAGACCGGGCAAAAAGGACCATCGTTTGCTATCATCATTCCTCCTTCTTCAGCTTGAACGTCATGCTCTCTGTGATTTTTTGTTAGTTCATCGTTTGTTTTCACAACACAGCGTTTACCTCGCGAGTTGACTTTTATTTCGAAGTCAGTCTTTTCCAGCTGGCTAAGATTTTGCTGACCACGGTGACAGAAAAATAACATTATTTCAAAGAAAACCTTGTTTTGAAGAGTGGATGGGTTTTCAGTATTGAAGATACCGCATCGATACAAGAATTTCTCGATGTCTTCGTCAGCAATTGGAGGTTTGTGATAAGGTTTCCCTAGTCCTTGCTTGATAGTTTTTTGGGGAAATATCTTGTAATTGTAGGCTTAGCTTGAATGATTTTTCTCCCCTTATAGGAACTCATGTCATATTTTTTTTGGCTCAATACCCTAAAAGATCGCGCTTTGGATCTTTTGACGCTAATCATCTTACATGGTATCAAAACCGAGCACCTATGACGAGCACGCGGTCATTCCATGCGGGAGAAACCCCTCGGGTGCAGCACCAGGTGCAGGATGTTGAAACAATTCTTTGTTGTTTAGACTATACATTGTCAATTTTCAATGAAGCATAAAGCGCGGAAAAATTTGAATCTATTCCTGTTGTCGTCTCTTCATTCAGAATTGCAAGTTATTGTGGTGAGCAGTATAGTTGTTCAACAAGAAAAGTGTTCTGCTTTTTGTCTCCAGAAATGTTTGCAGCAGCCATTATTCTGCAATATAACAATCTGTGTTGTCGCTGTTGTTGCAAGGTGGCCGTAACTCGCTGATCAAAATTATCATCCCTTTTTAATTTGTCAAACTTGTCAAAGATGAGCTATCGGGTTGGTTGGTTAAAGTAACGAGCCAAGCAGATGGTTCTTTTGCCAAATAATGACGTCTATTCTACAAGTGAGCATTAGCCCTTTTTTTCTTCGATGATAAACATCGATATCAGGCTAAAAATACACATTCATAATTTAACTACTGGGTTTGAAGGTTGTATTTTCAATACCCGTAAATATGCTTTTATTCTTCAATTTTCCTACAGAGGAGCCTTATTCCAAACAAGGAAGTTGTTTCCCCATATTTCACTTTCTCCAAGACATAAAGTTCTGAACAAGTGACTTTTTTGAGCTTTTTGCAACTGTAGAATACCACTTATCTTCAAACTGTCTTGGTTTTTAAATCATGGCTAATTTGTCCGTCGCCATTGCTGTTTGTCCACTTTAAAGTATCTATACCGCCAACAGGGTTTTTATAGTTATGGTAGCTCTATACTGTGTAAAAAGGTATTCTAAGAAAAAAAATTGGATTCTGAGATTTTAACTCCCTAAGATATCGCCTTAAAGTTCCCGCTTCAGCCACACCCAGTGAAGTTGACCGTGAGTCAGTGCAGAAAAGGGTCTGGGTTTCTGAATGGGTCGTGACGTCAAGTCAGGAATCACGAGATCCTTCTAGTTTAGGTAATTGTTGTTTCAGTAGTGGTGAGGAGTTTTCCCAGCCAAAAAACAAACAAATTGAAGTTTGCGAAGCAATGCGGTCGTCAAGCAAGCAAAATAAAAGCATAAAGCTTCGAGATATTCCTGAAGTGACGTCATTCGTCACCAATCTAACATGACGCGGTCATCTTCATTGGGCGTGGCCAAGGCGGGAAATTTAAAGCTTGATTTTATGGCAAGCATAAAGCATCGGAATTCACTTTTTTGGGTTTGAAAACATTATTAGATGTTATGGAGATGTTGAAAACCTAAAATAACTTTTTGGCAGTGTGGATACTTTAACCTCGTCTTTGAAAACATAACACGTTTCCTTTGAGTTGAACGTCGACACTCTTTAATGTTTTTTTCAGTTTTTATTGAAAGGGGTGTTTTGGGTAAATGGGCTGCAAATACAGAGCAATCACTTGCAATTAAATGCTGTGATTTTGAGTGCAAACTACAACTACTTTGTCAGAGCTGGTTTAAATTCACTTCCCGCCTTTTCCAAAGAACTGAATAAAAGCTGCTGTTTTATCGAAGTCAACAGAATTTGTAATCATTTCTGTTGCCTCGTTTAAAAAATTAATGACACTTTCACTTTGCTGACAAGTCTCGTTCAATTTACGCTGCTATTCACGAAAAGCTAGAAATTATTGACAAAACTGATTTAAGTGAGCAAAATTACGCTTTTAATATTTTTAGTCCACGAACAAAGTATTTGCATCTCGCTACATCCAAAACTAATCTAATAACGTAACACTAAACTGAATATTCCCCCTTAATTCAAGACAGCTATTCAGGAATAATGTTATCCGTTAACTACAATGTTTATTGTTCTCTTTTCTTGAAATGGTAAGGATATTATTGTTCCACAAGACCTTACTCCATCAATAACAAAGTACAGTACCGGTCAGAGGGATTGCAGCATTACGCGCGCGTAAAGCGCGTGTACTACACGCACATTACACGCAGTGTCCACTCAGTATCCACGCAGTGTCCACGCACCTTACACGCAAGCACACAAAAATGCGTGTAATTACACGCGTGTAATTTGACTCAGAAGACGTGATATTGCGTGTAATTTTACACGCAGTCGTTCAACTGGAACTCATTAAGTGCGTGTAGTAAGAACAGAATATTAAAAAGTGCGTGTAATGAAACCAAAAATTAATATTTACCTGTGTAACATTTGTCGTATTGGACTGCAATGCGATATAGTTTAATCTTTCGCCTTCTTGCTTCTGGTCGTAAAACGTTCCCGATAGAATCGAGCAGTTTTACTAAACTGGTTTACCGCTTCACAGTAAAAATATTTTTATTCCGTTCGAGTTTCAACAACAACGTGGGATGCGTTAGTCTATATGTGACCCTATTTGCGAAAACCCGGCATAAGAGATAAGTCGAAAATGCATAGGAAATGCGTTACGTTTTTCAACCCGTTGAAAACGTTTTCCAACGCGCTGTAATTATTTTCGAATGCGTTGGCAAAGTTTCCTAATGCGTTGGCAACGTTAGATAGTGGATTGAAACTTGGTTGTTCAACAACGCATTCCAAACAACAGATCGTTTTCACTGTCACGCAATAAAAAATTAATCGATAACCATTCAGTGCAAAACGTTAAGAAAGTGTGATGTTATAGAAGATAAATATGATAAACCCATTGACGCCTGCATGAGTAAATATTTCAGAGCGAGCGAAAGGAAACTGAAAACAAAAAATCAAGTAATTTCTTCGCCGCGTGACGAGGTATCACGTAATCACGGCGCTGCGAAAGAAAGGTGAAACTTGTAAATTTAAAAAGACGACAAAAACAAGCCAATTAGTTTGAGATTGGTCGTAGTTTTTTTCTTGGCAGTTCTGTAGTAGCTGAATAACACTCTGAAAAGCATTTGAACGAAGCGAATAAACTTAATAATAAACAATCTGAAATCCAAGACAAAATAAAATGGGTCTTAAGCTTGTTCGTAATGATTGGCAAATTTCTTTTCTTTTTTTCAAGCTGACAAACAGGTCTTTGTTTAATTTACTCTGCTATTCAGTATTTTTTGGTCAAATATATATTCAAAATTAGAGCAAAGAAAACTCGGTCATGCTTTAGTCAATTTACGTTTGCGAACTATAAGAAATTCTAGTTCACTATACTACTTACTTTCTTTAATTTCTTGACGTGCATTCTCTGTATTCGTAAATTACGTGGCAAAAGCACAAGGCAATAGGTAAAAGTCTTGAGCGAAACCTCATGTGGATTATTTTTCTGCATAAGTAAAACACATTTTAAAAATGTTATTACGATGAAAACAGTTGCAGTTTCTTTTCTTAAAACTAAAACCTAAATTCGGCTTCTTATTTCTAGAGTTTTTGGATGTTTTGCTCACAGATGATTTATGCCATTCATTTATTATTTGCGCCGTAGGTTTGGGTTTTTCGTCTGGATGCAGATCAATGACAATGAATCTTCGAATTCACGCCCACTCATGTACACAGACCTATTTCTCATTGTTGATCTTCGAATAGCAACATGCAAATATGGCTGTTCGTCATGTTTGAATCCCTCAAACCGGTGTCTAAACTTCCATCTGTCATGAGCTCATACTTCCTGCTTTTTGAGGGGGGAGGGGGGTATATTCTTTAGCTAAATGAGAAAGTGAAATTGTAAGTGTAGATGTTTTCTCACAATTAAAAAAGTACGATATAGTGTTGTGTTTCAACCTTTTTCAGTTCACAACATGTGCCCTATTTGACTGCATGAGCATCGTCAATAATTAGCCTGAGTCCAGCCGAGAGTCTGAAGAAACCAGTAGACTACGGCTTAGGGTATGAGGGTGCCCGAGGTGGGGGGGAGGGAAGGTGGCCGATATTGAACAAGGCGGTTTCAAGATCGAATCGGAATTTTGAAAATGGCTGCCAGAAGCACAGCATGTTCCAATGGGATGTCTGCCTTTCTCCCTTAAATTATGTTCAAAAAATGTCTCTTACTAATGTTTTTTAAATATAAACGCAAACATAACTCTCGGTAACCAGCAGGAAGTGCTAGAAGTGCTTGTTTATATATAAAGAGAAAAACCTTCCAAATAATTTTTACAGATATACAGTCGTATTACGCTAAACGCTTACTACATCCATTAATAATTTGTTTGCTATATTTTCTGATAATTTGCTGACAGAAACAGCTTCAATTCCACGACCTTTATAAAATTAAAAATGCATCTACAAGCGTTGAAGTGCATGTATTCATCCGATTGTCAAGCATATTATTTCAAGGCCAAAAATGTGAGAGCAAGAGTTTGGTTGACGGATGAAGTGAAGAATCCTTACGAAGAACAACTATAATCAAAGCATTTTTAAGAAATGCGGTTATGGACAAAAAAGCGTTTAAAAATGAGATAAATGTCAATTGGCCGTGAATTCCAGCAGTAAATTTAGAGAGCAGTATAGTTGTTCCAACGTCGAAAAACATGTCCTGTTTCTCATGTTCAGAAATGTTTGCTGTAGCCATTTCTATCTGAAGTTTTCTTTTGACATTAACTACAAACTGGCATTCCTTGATTAAAATTCAGGCTTGTTAACTTATCATTAATAAGCGTCACCCATCAATAATTGATTTGGTAACACTAAATTTAAGTAGCCTGACAGATGGTTTTACTATGGATGACCAACTGTTTTTCACATAAAAGGAGTATTAGCCTGAATTTTTTGCTTCATGATGTTCAAGATATCATTTTCGATTGATGATATCGGTCGGGTTGAAGAGAATCTTCGTGTAAGAGTAGAGCGAGGCTAATACACACAGTGAAACATCTTTTATGCACAACATGACGCTGAAAGGGAATTAAAAAAGAGCGTGGTTGTTTAAGTGGCAATGAACAAAACGCGAAAGGGTAGTACTAGCTAGTTATGAAGTAGACTCCCTTGAAAGTTGCAACCTGTTTGTATATCAGTCCTAACAACAGGACGAAAAGTCTCGGTCCACGCTGATTGCAGGCATTGTCAACACAGACACAACGCACAAGAGATACGTTGATAAAGAAGTTGCCCTGTTACGTACCGACACGTGTTCCAATGTTCATTCACTACAGTCGCCAAAAAAGTTACGTACAGAGGCTCTACAATAACACCAACATAAATATCTGTTATTGTAAAGTTGTGAAGCAAGAGTTTGAAAGGCGGATAAGACTCCTTGTGATCACAAGGAGTCTTCATGAAGAACAAATGGAATCTGATCATTTCCAAGAAATGCAGTCATGGACAGAAAAGCGTTGAAAATTGAAACAAATGTCAACTGTCTGTGTATTACAGCAGCTATATCTGGTGAGCAGTATAGATGTTCCACGAGAAAGTGGTCTGCTTTTTTTCTCCAGAAACGTTTGCAGTAGGCTATATTCTGCGATATGACAAGCTGTGTTGTCGCTGTTGTTGCAATCTGACCGGGAATGCTTTGATCAAAATTATTCACCCTTTTTAATTTGTCAAACTCGTCACCTATAAGCTATGAGGTTGGTTGCTTACCTAGCCAAAGAGATGGTTCGTCTGCCAAAAAATGACTTTTTTTTCTACGAATGAGTTTTAGCCCTTTTTTTCTTCGATGATAAACATCGAAATAAGGACAAAACTATAAATTTATAATCCAACTACTGGGTTTGAAGATTTTATTTTCAATTCCAATAAACATTTCTTCAATTCTGGAAACTTGCGGTTACCGTCATAAGGACTTTACTCTTCAATCAAGCTTCGTTTAATTTATGCTGCTATTCACTCAAAATTAAAGCGAAGGAAATACATGAACGAACATTTGCGTTAATTTACATTGACGAAAAGCTAGAAATTATTAACAAAACTGATACCTGTGAGCGAAATTATGCTTTAATTTTTTTTTAGTCCACGAATAAAGTATTTGCATCTCACAACATCCAAAACTGTTCCAATAACGTAACACTAAACTGAGTATTCCCCCTTAATTCAAGACAGCTTTTCAGAAGTAATGTTATCCGTTAACTACAATGTTTATTGCTTCTCTTTTCTTGGTAAGGGATGGAATTGTTCCACAAGAGTTTACTCCATCAATAGCAAAGTACTTGTCTGATTGTCTCCTTCACGGCTTGTCTCACTTCGTCGATCTTCCAACAGTAAAGAATCGGGTTTAATGACGAGTTCAAGAAAACTAAAGTAGATGAATAATAGAAAGCGAGAGAAACAGAAGATGGCTCGGCATAAATGGCCAAAGTAACCAATATTAAATATGGCAGATAGCAAACGACTAACATGAATTGCAACCACAGTGCACTAGACATGGCCTTTCTGTAACGCGCTATGTTCAATTGATTTGTTTGAATCGGTTGTTGAACATCGTTTTGCCCCTGATTTTACTGATGACGGAGGGTGAAGAAAATCTTCGTGTAAGAAAAGACCGAGATTACTAGACACAATGAAACAACGGTAATGTCATACCATGAGCCTACAATGGAATTCAAAAAGAGCTTAAGTGTGGAAGAGGCAGTGGACACAACACAAAAGGTAATTGTTATCAAGTAAACTCGCTTCAAAGTTACAACCTGTTTGTATCTCAGTCCCAACAACAGGGCGAGAAGTCTGTCCACGCTTATTGCAGTCAGGGTGAGCAAAGACACTGCGCACAAAAAATAGCTTGCAATAGAAACTGCGACTGCTACATAGTGACAGACATTCCAATCTTCATTCACTCCAGTCACCAACAAAGTCACGTACAGAGGCTCAACAATAAGACCAACACAGAGAT
>JAHPZR010032475.1:0-5000 GCA_019787425.1 Platygyra sinensis | reverse complement strand
GATCGAGCTTTTGTCTCTCGAGCTCGATGTTTAGGTCTGTAATTCCTTTGTTCGTCCTGGCACCACATGATTCAAATGTAGCTGTTTGCGTGCAAGTCTGTTTACCTTTTTGCGTTTTGAATATGCCGTTGTTTCGATCCTCCATATGGGTCTAATCCTTTGCAAATAGTTTATTTTCTGTACGTCTACACAGAGACTTCTACTCTCAAAGAGACTCTCTGACGAGACACAGCAGACATGAACGATCGCAGAAGAACGCAACACACTGTGAAGATCAGCTTGGCCTCGTGAAACTCGCGTGAGTGACTCTATACCGAACATACGGAGATTTTGACATTTGACATTTTCACACAAGAAGCGGTTTCTTTTTTCGGGGTGGGCGGAATGAGGTATTTAAAAGAATGCTTACAGGTTCTCCCGCGCTCTCCTTTTCTCTCCTGGATCCCGCTCGTCGCTGATCCCGCTTGTCGCCCGCTCCCTTTTTCGACCGTCCTCACTACCGAGAGCCTGGAACAGGCTATTTGAAGGTAAACCTCGCAATGGCCGTAGTAAGTTATGAGGGGTAGCCGTTAGTCTGCTTGCAGCCGGTTTTTTCTCTAAAGGTCACTTAGACGCCCGGGCTTAGACGAGTGTTTAGTCATCGCGAACGCAAAGAGCGATATGGCAGTATGGCCGAGTAGGGAAGAAGGCGAGACGAGAAAAAACCGTCTGCGGACTCTTTTTAACTTTTCGAACCCTCCGTCAGCCCAGCAACGGAGTACCTGATTGGTCAATATGTGTCCGATGACACATAGTTGACAGAAGGGTAAATAAAGCATCACAAATTTCGCGTGAAGCATAACAAAGACGAGCGATGTACAAGTCATGCACTGGCAAATCATCCCGAAATCAAGACGCGATCGTCTCGGAGAAGCTTAAACTGTTGAAAACCAGTTCTGGCAACAAGCTGGTGTCGGTGTCCTAAAATACAGACGCTTGACGCTCTGGTTCTGCAGTAGAAGTTTTTCTCCAGACGTTGAAGATTTCGATTTACGCAGGGCAGCGTTGTTGAGTTTTGCAGTCATCGGAAGTTGCTTCAACATCGGCTACGACGGGGTTTAAGTTAGCCTTGAAGAAACGGGGTAGCTCAACGGCGTTCCAAACTTTTAACGCACACTTCGCACAGACACTGCAGAATTAACTTGGATTGTTGGAAACGGGATCAGAAGACCCAGTTCTTCACCAAAAGCTTGTCCAATGTGTTGAATTCTGTCGCCTTTTTGTCCTTTAAATGATCACCTACAAAGTCAACAGCAATGCCCAGAGCACGAGGCTTCTTCGGTTTAACTACAGAAGCGAGCTTCTTAGGCTCTGCTTGCGAAATCCTCCCGAGAAAAGCATTTGGTATTTCGGAAACATAACGCAAGAGGTTTGAGCAACGGTTCGTGATACTCTAGCCTCCCACGCAGACGTTCTTAGGCTTGTCCCGCAAGAAAAATTGTTTTCAATTAGTTAATTAGATTATTTTGACAAGTGTGAATATCCTCAAAAAACATGAGAAGAGTCTGCAGTCTGTTTTTCTACTCGTGCGTGCCGCGCCCATGTCTCGTCCCTTTCTCCTTTAGGCTAAATAGTCTCCCCACATAATCCCTGCTGAAATTTTGAGAGAAAAAAACTCGTGCGTGCCGCGCCCATGTCTCGTCCCATTCTCCTTTAGGCTAAATAGTCTCTCCTCATAATCCCTGCTGAAATTTCGAGTGAAAAACAGACTGCCAGCAGTCTAGGTAGCCGTAATCCATTGGCTTTAGTACACTAAATCAAGTTTATATAAGGCAAGATACAATTTATTATCCCTTGGTTTAGCTACAGTAAACTCAAGAGTACTGACAGGTGTTAAAATATGTTCAGGCTTTCATTAACAACAAATGACGTGTATAGGCTTCAATGAGAAAAAACAAGTTAGTTTTTCCAAGAACTCTTGAACGTTCGAACCCTTGTCTGTCGAAACAAGTATGCACAAAAGAAGGAAATTCATTCTGTGCATGCCAAAGTGCAGATTGCACTTGTACCCATTCAACGAAATATAAAGTTCAACGTTTTGCACCTAAACATTTCAACCTTGTTTCCAGTTTCCCAGGGTATGAGATTGCTCAACGTTTAATTTTTCTTTAATGCTTTTTGATTTTCGTCTTTTTTGGTTTGGCTTTCTTCATCATTGCCATTGTAAAAACAAACCCATTACAAGAGTATCATTACACTTGCATCCGGTGTTGCATCCCATTACATTGTGTTACATCCGGTCAGCAGGCGTGCTTCTCAGACTTCCGGCCTACTCGTTCACTTTTTTTCACCATTCTTGACTTATCCGCCATCGCGATATCTGACTCGATTTTAGCCATTGACGTTACTTTGGATCGTTCAAAAGCATACATTTGCTTTGTATATTGATCTCGACACTTCTATTTCACTTCCTGGTTGGATAATATCAAGAGAAAATGATGATATTGATGAATTTAAATGCTCGACGGCAGAAATCGCAAGTATTACGACCATGTTTTGAACTTCTCAACTATTCTTTGTCAAGTGTAAACGGGCTACTTGTATCATCATCTCTGGTCTGAAACACGGCAAACTTGATATTCGATTGGAGTAACCGTTAGATTAGAGTCCGCGCTAGATTTGCTCAAGAAAATGGAGCGAGCGAAGGAGAGACACTGGAGCAACCACGCGACGAAAGTATCCTGAAGAAATTCCCAAAAACCTTCAAGGTAGCTTTTGTATCAATTCATATTTCATCAAATTCGTTGGCGAAAACCTTATTAACTAAATGGAGGTAACAGGCAAGATGATAAAAGATACTTTTAAAGCTGAATTTCTCTCTCTAAAGCCTGTTTGAACCAAATACTAGAGCCCTCAAAATTGCTAATTTTGAAATTTTTTGCAATTTTCCTCAAGTGTCTCCACCAACCATTGCCAGAATATAATTTTCCCCAAATAGATTTTATGATTTTTAGAAACTTCAATATCTATTTAAGCTCTGCTGCTAATTTGGTTCATGTGGAAAGAGTTTTTTCAGAGAAATTGCGAATATGGTTGTGCTTGTTTTTGCTGCTTGTCAAAATGGCTGACAGGGGACATAATAAAACGAGCATTTTCTTCTTGTCTATAAAACCCAAAATATTTTAACGGCCAATTTTATAAACTAGGAGAGTGGCTCTACCATCTGTATGAATTTCGTTTGAATTGGCTCACATGCGTCTGAGAGCCAGACTCGTTTATTTTTACTTCTTGAGAGTGAATTTTTTGGTCAAAACATAGGATTCTGGCCGACGCGATCAAGTGTGGTTACCATGGCAACGGTGCATCTGCCGATCCAAATATGGTTGTTTTTAAAAATTTAAAAACGTTCACCGGCTAAATACAATTAAAAAACTTCAAGCTTTCGGCTGTCAGGCTACAGCCTTCAATGGATAAAAAATGGAAGAAATGACAACTACAATAAATACAAAAATAGGTGAGACTATAAGAAGAATATATTAAAATGGGAGAAAAAATATGTGTTTAAGTGTCAATAAACTAATTGTTCTTTTTCAAAAGAATGGAGTATTGATTAGGGAGCGGCCTTGAATTGTTGTCTGCATGACTTGTCGAAGCGGTGTGCCATGATTCTAGTGTCTTGCGGATACGAGAAGAACCTTTGTCAATCACTTGGGAATTTTTAAAGTCAATAGAGTGATTTGAAGACCAAGCGTGCTTAGCAATGTTGGGACCTCTTGCGAAAGACTTCACATTCCTCATGTGCTCTTTTTTCCTAGTTTCAAAGCATCTGCCAGTCTCGCCTACATAGTTCCATGGGCAGTCAGCACAAGGTATTTTGTAAACCACGTTTGGTTGAAGATCAATTGGAGGTCGGGACTTAGGAGAGGGAAACTCCTGTTGTAATGTCTTGAATGGCTTACTGGCAACTCGAACATCATGTTTTTTAAGAAGTCTTGTTAGAGGCTGAGAAATGCCATTAATATAAGGGAGGACTGCATAATTAGAGAATTCGGAGGGTGTGGCCCATTTGAAAAACATGCAAACAAGTTCCTCAGGTGTTGGGATGGCGTTTGTACGCTGAGTGGAAGATTTCTTCTTTAGAATGTTAGATATGACGTTAGATATGACGCTGAAATTAGCAAGGATCTATGGAAAAGACGACCTAAAAATTAGAAGCACATCACCGCCATTTGCATTTTACTCACAAGGCACTTGAACAACATTGGTTCCCAAAGTCTCTAAGATTCAGACCACCAAGCAATCAACTTATCTTCAAACGCATTATGGAACGAGCGAGCAGGCACTGTATGAAAGCGAGAATCTCCATCTGCCATGACCAGATTAAAGAAAAACGAAGGATCTTACTTGAGACCATGAATGAATTGACACCTCTTATCTCTGATAACACCTCAACGATATTCCGGAATTTTCTGAAGTTGAGAGCGGAAGCTGTCCGTGATAGCATCCAGTCGAGACATGAAAAAAAGCTCGATAATTTGCGAAATGAAGATACCCTCTCAACCCACACTATTGACAAGAAGAATTGGGTAGTCAATCTATCGAATAAACCGCTTTCTTCTGCAGAATGTTCTCTTCTGGAAAAGGGCCCCAAATTCGCCCCAACTCCCAACCAAATCCCTTACAAGAATATTGTCTCCGAAGTTGAAGCCGCCATCACCCATCTGCCTGATGAATGTAAGGACTCTATACGAACCTCCACTGCCGCGATCTTACATAGAGCCCGATTACCTCCCCACAAGAACATCACAAAAGATGAAAGGAAAGCTCTCAAGGATTTGAAAAAAGATGACACCAGGATTTTGATGAAAGCCGACAAAGGAAACTGCTTTGTTGTCTTAGATAGTACTGACTACAACAACAAAATGAACGCTTTATTGAATGATCGCAACACCTATGAATTGGTCTCCAAATCCCCTTTCCGAAGAATTGAACAGGAACTGAACAATAGGCTTTCATCCCTC
>JAHPZR010032466.1:17500-24877 GCA_019787425.1 Platygyra sinensis | reverse complement strand
GAGCCGAGATGACTAGTACTTATTGATTAGGAAGGCCTGAGCTTACTATGTCTCCTGGATCATTTAGCCCATAGGTACTTGTGGTTGGGTATTAGTCTTTATACACTCGTCCGCCGACATGTTTCGTTCAGAATTATAGGCGAGCTAGACCCTAATGATGCGATTGTATTGTAATTGTGAATGCTTGTGTAGTAATTGTTTCCTTGAAAAGCCCCCATTGGGGTGAGTTGAGCATAAGGTCTGTATGTAATGTATGTATGGCGCAAAGGTGTTGCGCAAGGCAAATGTTGAATGAATATTTCGATCGTGAATGTTGACGAATATAAAGGCGTTGATGTGATGATACATCTCTAATTCTCTATGGATAACTACACATGAGGAAACACAGGCGCTGTTAAATTAGAATCGTATGTTCTTGGAACGTACTCGGTTGTGTTGAATGTGAATAATATTTCGTGAATAAATAACAAGCATTGATAGTGTGAATTGAATATGGTGTGAATTTTGCACCATGTCGACAACCCATAGTTATGTAACAGTAGAGAGACGACTGGCTATAATATGTAACGGACGCTCGGCATATTAAAGATTAAAAAAAGTACACTCCTCACAGAAACGAGAGCTTGGGGGCCTCCTGTGGTAAGAATTGCCTCCTGACGGCAGACATCTTTAGGACGCGGACAGCTAAGAACGCTGCGTGGGGAGGCTATGTAAAAGGTATAAACTAGATTGGAAACAATACAAATTACTTTCTGTCTATAGCTCAAGTCTGACAGCGCGAAAATATTGTTGCGTGGTCTGGTCGTGACGAAATGCTGGCGAAACAGGATGTATAAAGATTATATGTGTTTACAGATTCCGTCACAAGGACTTATTAACATTCCATTAACGGCCATTTTGGGTGAAAAAGAAAATATTTTCCCATAACTTAACTTCCCTTCGTAAGACAACAATATTTTTCATTACGAAATTTTTGATTTGAAAACAAAGAAAGGAGCAAGGTCTATCTTAGCTATAGTAAATTTTTTTTTTCCCAAAATGGTCACATTTTGGGGTGGGATGCAACCTTAAATTATCGAAAGGTAAGTCCAGGCGGCAAATGATCTTAGTCATTCTTTTGTAAAAGCGAGTCGTTGCGTAGATAATTCCAATTGTTACCAACGTTTTCAACAAAACTTTTAGCCCTTCAAAGCCCATTTGAAAACCGGTCGCACATAAAAACGAGCTTAAAGAAAGAACGGAAATTCGATGGTGCATTTGCAAAAAAAATTAATAGTCGATAGGTTTTCCTTCATTTTTTCGTTAATACGGTGAAAATGGTAAAGAGTGATCCTCAAAGAAAAGTACGGGTCACCGGAACGTCCAGAGCGCGTAATCCAGAAAAGCTAATAGCAATGCCATCTGCCCTAACATTGTCCAGTTTATTACTAGCGCACGTGCTCATGCCATGACGTCTGCGGTTAATTTTGCGTGCGCAGTAAGTCCAGGATTTACAGAACATTAGCCGAACGTACCCTTAAAATGGCGTAAAGTTCTGAGGGTTTCGATATAGTTTTCGGGAACTGGGCAGTAACTAACTACAAAAATTCTGTCGAGCATTGAACACGTACGAGAAGTAGGAAGACAAGAAAAAGCTTTCTCTTTTGAAAATGACTCAGAAAAAAATACTCTAACAGTCTCAGTCGGCAATTTTGGCGCGACCTACAGGTTAAAACCAAACAAAAAATTGGTCTTAAGTGGATACTGAGGTTGCTTTCTCTCGAATTTAACAAACCCAACAACAAATTGTTTCTGAAATAATTTATTTAAAAAACTCCACTTTTCAGTCTCATAATAACTGTTGACGCACTCATTGATGTCAGGAATCACTTTCTTTAAAATCAGTCAAAATAAAACAATAACCATAGTTTTTAACCCAGGCTCACTGTGTAGGTCACGGTAAACATACATTGGCACACCAAGCGATCGCGGAGTTGCGTCACTGATGTTCTTACCCCATTTGATACACCGTCTTCTGTATCTTCTGTGATCTAATACTGAACTCATGGATTTATAGACCATTAGATTAACGGTCAAATCGCTTTTTTTTCAGTCGCGTACAAAGTGGGGCTAAGGGCGTACATATATCGTGTCTGTGTGTTATGTTGAAAAGCTTTATCTGCAGTCAGCAGGGGGTAAGTTTCTAAAGAAACTATGGTGCTGCGTCGGTGGAGTATTACAGGATAATTTGGTTTATCAAACTTAGTTGATAATGTGAATTAGCCACCGTAAAGAGATTCGAAAGCTGACGTTTCGAGCGCTAGCCCTTCGTCGGAGCGAATCGAGGAATTGTGGGTTGTGTGTGGTTTATATAGAGAAATATGGAGCTACGCTATTGGTTGGTGCCTGGCAACGTGAAAAAACAACAGAATAAATTAGTTGAATGAAAAGCGTTCGTTGATACCGTGAGGATTAAGAGTGCCGATTTGAAAAATAAATTTTTGTTCTAGAGTTTTGCGGCTTTCTGTGCCTCCTTGATGTAGGGAGAGGCCACAGACCGCCTATGTTGCTTCGAATGATTCGGGCAGATTAAAGTGTCTAGCGACCGGTTTAGATGCGTTTTGTCGTCTTTCTCAACGTCGCGAAGATGTTCTCGGAATCGGTCGCCTAGTCGTCTACCTGTTTCGCCGATATATAACTTTTTGCAGAGAGTGCAAGTTATACAGTAGATGACATTGGCTGAGGTACAGGTAAAAATGATCAGTGATTTTAATAGATCGCTTGGGCCCCGACAATTTCTCAACGTTACAAATGAAAGGACATGTTTTGCATCGTGCGCGTGCACATTTAAAAGTACCGGGTTGTTCACTCGTTTGGAAAGAACTTCTGACTAAAAAGTTACTATGTTTTGGCTATGATCGGGTCGCTTGAGTGGGACAGATTCCTAATGAGGAGGCGACTTTTTTCGAATGGCGATCTGACCATGTGTCAAGCGGCACATGCGCAACAAATTCGATCGGCAGTCAGCATACAAACGTCTAAGAAGGAGAATAATAATGAATTCCATTCACTCTCACATTTCACCCTCACAACCACGCAGTAAAATCCATCATTCTCAAAAACTTTAAATTACTTCAAAATGATCCCGATACTGGTAGAATCTTTTCGCAACCGCCATTAATTTCATTTAAACGCGACAAAAACATAGGTAACTTTTTAGTCAGAAGTTCTTCCAAACGAGTGAACAACCCGGTACTTTTAAATGTGCACGCGCAACGATGCAAAACATGTCCTTTCATTGTAACGTTGAGAAATTGTCGGGCCCAAGCGATCTATTAAAATCACTGATCATTTTACCTGTACCTCAGCCAATGTCATCTACTGTATAACTTGCACTCTCTGCAAAAAGTTATATATCGGCGAAACAGGTAGACGACTAGCGACGAAACCGATTCCGGGAGAACATCTTCGCGAGACTTCGTCGACGAAAGAAAACGGTTGAGCAAAGACGACAAAAAACGCATCTAAAAAAAAAAAATCTAAAAAACCCGGTCGCTTAGACCCACTTTTTAAGCTGTGGGCCGATCATATTCGAAGCAACATATGGCAGGGATGGCGGGGGGTCCTGTTGGGCCTGCCACATCCTCCAATCCTAGCAGCTTCGTTCCCTACCAGAATTATCAAGGAGGTTGGGCCTGTGTTCAGTTCTCGTACCCTATCATACAATCTACGAATCATGGGGCGCGCGCATCTACGTGAGCGGATCGGTGGTTCCTGATCTCTGGACAGACTCGATCTCCTCACCCACGACTCCAATTGATTGTGCCTGTCTCTTCCATCTTAACCTCTGCCCCCGGTCGCTTGTTGTATGTTCCTTGTTCAGAACAAGAAATATTATTTTTCAAATTCGGCAATCTTATGTATCGCGTTGTCTCACTCCTGTTGTGTGCCAACGGTACGAATCGAAAAGGGAAACCGCTGCCTCCGCTCTCGTTTTACCGGCGGGGGTGGATATACCTGCCTGGCTGGGGGGGGGGTTCAAGAACCGGGAAGCGAGCTGTACACGCCCACTGGCGGGCGCGCTTAATGGAAGGCGGGATAAAAAGAAGTTCTGTTGGTTTGTCCACGTTGCCAAGGGGAAGAGGGAGGAGGCCAGGTATGTCGCTATTGCATTCGAGGAGGCGGGTGGTGGGCGGGCCGCGGGAGGGGGGGATGGGTCGGAGCGTCGGTTTCTCCATATTTTTGGTGCCTCTCTATACTTTCTAACAAACCACACACCCACGAATCTTCGTAAACACTCACTGACATGTTCTCTCCTTCTGCCATCGATTAATTCGTGCGCCCCGTCCGTCACGAAAAAGGGGCTGGAACAAGCGCTTCGCTCTGACAAACATTTTCCAGATCAGCTTTCGAATCTCCTTCCAATTTCTCTTTAAATTTACCGAACCGATTATTAGCGTGTGGCTAATTAATAGTTTTGTTCACATTATCCTCTACTTCCGTGTGTTGTCCTACCGTGTAACCGGCGGGCGATTATGCCTGTAATACTCCGACGCATTACCTTAGTTTCTTTAGAAACTTACCCCCCTCTACTATTTTGTATCACTGCCCAGTACAAATGGTGACCATGATGGGTTTCATAGTCAGAGAGGTTGCGGAGAACATGTTAACAGGCAAGCACAGTTGGTTCTTTACTTTGGACGAAAACCCAATCGAAGAAATCACGGATCTTAAAGGTAGAGAGCAATTTTTCAATAAGGGCACATTCAAGATCAAACAAGTAAGACCACAAAGCATGCCGTAAAGTATTTCCTCATTTTCATTATCTTGAACATTGGCGAGTATTCACGAAATGGTTGACTGGAAGTGTGGCGGTTACAAGAAAGATCGCACAGCCCAACAAATAGTTACACGATGCTTTAAGTTTCTTAGATTGTGTGTGTGCGAAGATGAGGAAGAGTTGACTTTTGACGTGGTGGACTTTAGTTTGTGTTCTCCAATTTGTTGTTCAAGTTTATCGACTACTTACAAGACGAATGGAAGCTCGGACATGGTGGGCGTTTGGGCTACATAGATGCTATTTCTGAAATGGTCGACTTCAGAAAACTCATGGCGCATCAGAGCAGACTTCCAAAAGTTCTCTGCAACAGTTGTACCTCAAAAGAGCGAGAAAGACAGTCGCAAAGATGATGCATTGCAGTGGACAAAAGATTTAGACATTGAGACACTGGAAGCAAGAGGCCACTGGCAACAATGGAAGAGCTATTGTACGTCGTAAAATTCCATCTGCCGCGCTACGAAAACACCGTGAAGATTTGCAATCGAGTCCAGCCTCAGTGAACCCCTCATGACCTGACATTTGCCACGAAATTTGTAGCCATGTATCTGTTCATCAAAGTGAAGGGGTCACGTCCTCATGACTTATCAATATTTGACGGTGGACATGATTGCTACAGCTAAGGAAAAGGGTGGATTCATTGATCAGAAGACGTTCAAGACTGCTGGAAAGTATGGATTTGATTCTTAATTCTGACCGTGCATCATGACTCAGTGCTCGATGGCTACATCTCGTACTGTCAGAACCGCTTCTCAAACCCCGGTGTGATTTCGTTCTCGTCAACAGAAATGGCGACCAACATAGTAAATTGAGCAAACTGGTTTTTGATGCAATTGGAAAGTGCATTCATCCCACACGTTATCGCCAAATTGTTGAAACCCCAAAGCCTCAATCAGCTCACAAGTGAGGAGCAAAGGTGTTTTGTCAGAAGATCAAAACACAGCTCTGCCGTTGCTAAAGTTCACTATTAAAAAGCAACGATCTCGAGAGGTTGCTTGAAGGTCACGAGTGCCTGAAGAAACTTCAAGGTGCCAAGGTTCGGAAGTGGACGAGGACGTCTACGGAAGACTCGGAGATTCAACTTCCGACGCGGGGCCTTCAGTTGAAACAGTGCACACTATCAGCTCTCTTCTCCCCCAAAAGATACCTTGCCTAAAAGAAACTTGCGCGTTCACAGGAACATTCGTCATGCGTTGAAATTCACAGCAGAAGAGGACACTTTTCTCCCTTCTTCCTCTTCTGCTCGACGTGCATTTTTGGCTGCCCTCGCTACACATTCCATCGGGTGCTTTCGAAGCCAGTCGGCGGCTCTCTTTTTTGGCGCTGGAAGGCTCTTGAAAGTGTAGTTTCTGAGTCGACGATCCATAGCAGGCTGGTCCTCCGCCTTAAAGTGGAGTTTCTGTTTGGCCGTGATCAGCATCGGACAGCGATTAATGAAGGATCTTGCGGTTTGATACTTTACATCGCACACGGTGTACCCTCCCTGAGTCAAGATTTTCCAGTCGTCTATGTCCATGGTGGAAGTAGACGCCTCGTCAATGAAGATTACTTCTGTCGATTTAGTGATCATCGCCTTGTTAAATGCCCTTTGCTTCGTAACGGTTGCTATGTTGCTATGATGAACTAACGCGAGGATTGGCAGGAATAGAATCGTTTTGCCGCTATTGGCATCGCCAACTAGGCACGGTACTCGGTCCTTGTGCCGTTTCTGGTTGAAGTTCAGTAATCTTAGAAAGTCCTCGCAGAATTCTCCAATTTCAGCTTCATTCAGACTGTTCTGTAAAATTTCTCTAAAGTACGTTGCGTCTGGCTCTTTACTTGACTCGTACTTCACAAAAGCTCTCGGTGTGACGATACCGATTTTCTCTTCATGGATGGGGCTGCTCAAAAAACACCTCTCTTTAATTGACCAGCATTGACCCGAGTTTACCTCTATCAGGTTGTAATCGACGCATATGAGACGAATTACCTCACAATCAGGATCTGCAAGGACATCAATGACCTTTCTCATGTGTTGGAGGAGTCTTGACTTAAATGACTCGTCTGCTGCCAGGAAATTGATGAAAGCTTTGACTTCACACTTGTAAGCGTACGTGAATTTGGCCATCGGACACTTCCTGTAAATTTTGCCACGAAAAGGGCGTATTCCATGCTTTTCATTGCTATTCCAATGTCGTTGATTAGGACCGTCAATTTGTCGGAAATCCTCGTTTCCTCAATCTCTGGTGCACTGTACTCAATGCTGAAACCAAAATGATCAATCACCAGCTTGGCACTCTTGCATCTTCTTCAATGCAAGCTGTAAGGCAGCTTACGAGGCACACTGTAACGGCGCTCTCTGTACCGCAGTTGTCGCTGTCCATTAAATCACTGTCCCCGACCAAGATCTCCATTTCGTCTCTACAACAACGCTCATACGACGAATTAATCAAGTCCTGTATCATCGGATTTTTATGATCTTTAGGACATGATACAGCGCTTTCATTGCAGCTGAATCTTTGCCTTCGCAACAGGGCACCTGCAACACAAAATTATTCGTGAGCAATTAACGCACTTGTGTT
>JAHPZR010032466.1:7500-12500 GCA_019787425.1 Platygyra sinensis | reverse complement strand
CATGGTCCTGTGTTACTGGATCATTAAATGAATTGAAACTCCAGAAATAACAGTTAATACCTCAAAGGTGTGATGAGCATAGTTATCGATATTGACCAGATAATATCAGGTATAAGTGCTGATTGACTTGCTAAGACTTCAGCATAAGTACGTTAATTGCTCACGAATAATTTTGTGTTGCAGGTGCCCTGTTGTGAAGGCAAAGATTCAGCTGCAATGAAAGCGCTGTATCGTGTCCTAAAAGATCATAAAAATCCGATGATACAGGACTTGATTAATTCGTCGTATGAGCGTTGTTGTAGAGACGAAATCAGTGGAGATCTTGGTCGGGGACAGTGATTTAATGGACAGCGACAACTGCGGTACAGAGAGCGCAGTCAGAGTGTGCCTCGTAAATCGTTCATTTAATGCTGCCTTACAGCTTGCAGTGAATAAAATGCAAGATGCCAAGCTGATGATTGATCATTTTGGTTTTAGCATTGAGTACAGTACACCAGAGAATGAGGAAACGAGGCTTTCTGACAAATTGACGGTCCTAATCAACGACATTGGAATAGCAATGAAAAGCATGGAGTACGCCCTTTTTCGTGGCAAAATTTACAAGATGTGTCCGATGGCCAAATTCACGTACGCTTACAAGTGTGAAGTCAAAGCTTTCATCAATTGCCTGGCAGCAAACGAGTCATTTAAATCAAGACTCCTCCAACATATGAGAAAGGTCATTGCTGTCCTTGCAGATCCTGATTGTGAGGTAATTCATCCCATATGCGTCGATTACAACCTGATAGAGGTAAAATCGGGTCAATGCTGGTCAATTAAAGAGAGGTGTTTTTTTGAGCAGCCCCATCCCGAAGAGAAAATCGGTATCGTCACACCGAGAGCTTTTGTGAAGTACGAGTCGAGTAAAGAGCCAGACGCAAAGTACTTTAGAGAAATTTTACAGAACAGTCTAAATGAAGCTGAAATTGGAGAATTCTGCGTGGACTTTCTAAGATTACTGAACTTCAACCAGAAACGGCACAAGGACCGAGTGCCGCGCCTAGTTGGCGATGCCAATAGCTGCAAAACGAGCCTATTCCTGCCAATACTCACGTTAGTTCATCATAGCAACCGTTACGAAGCAAAGGGCATTTAACAAGGCGATGATCACTAAATCGACAGAAGTAATCTTTATTGACGAGGCGTCTACTTGCACCATGGACATAGACGACTGGAAAATCTTGACGCAGGGAGGGTACACCGCGTGCGATGTAAAGTATCAAACCGCAAGATCCTTCATTAATCGCTGTCCGATGCTGATCACGGCCCAACAGAAACTCCAGTTTAAGGCGGAGGACCAGCCTGCTATGGATCGTCGACTCAGAAACTACACATTCAAGAGCCTTCCAGCGCCAGAAAAGAGAGGCGCTGACTGGCTTCGAAAGCACCCGATGGAATGTGTAGCGTGGGCAGCCAAAAATGCACGTCGAGCAGAAGAGGAAGAAGAGAGAAAAGTGTCCTCTTCTGCTGTGAATTTCAACGCATGACGAATGTTCCTGTGAACGCGCAAGTTTCTTTTAGGCAAGGTATCTTTTTGGGGGAGGAGCTGATAGTGTGCACTGTTTCAACTGAAGGCCCCGCGTCGGAAGTTGAATCTCCGAGTCTTCCGTAGACGTCCTCGTCCACTTCCGAACCTTTGGCACCTTGAAGTTTCTTCAGGCACTCGTGACCCTTCAAAGCAACCTCTCGAGATCGTTGCTTTTAATAGTGAACTTTAGCAACGGCAGAGCTGTGTTTTTGATCTTCTGACAGAACCCTTTGCTCCTCACTAGTGAGCTGATTGAGGCTTTGGGTTTCAACAATTTGGCGATAACGTGTGGGATGAATGCACTTTCCAATTGCATCAAAAACCAGTTTTCGCTCCAATTTACTATGTTGGTCGCCATTTCTGTTGACGAGAACGAAATCACACCGGGGTTTGAGAAGCGGTCTGACGTACGAGATGTAGCCATCGAGCACTTGCATGTTTGCATCGGTCAGAATTAAAGAATCAAATCCATACTTTCCAGCAGTCTTGAACGTCTTCTGATCAATGAATCCACCCTTTTCCTTAGCTGTAGCAATCATGTCCACCGTCAAATATTGATAAGTCATGAGACGTGACCCCTTCACTTTGATGAACAGATACATGGCTACAAATTTCGTGGCAAATGTCAGGTCTGAGGGGTTCACTTGAGCTGGACTCGATTTGCAAATCTTCACGGTGTTTTCGTAGCGCGGCAGATGGAATTTTACGACGTACAATAGCTCTTCCATTGTTGCCCAGTGGCCTCTTGCTTCCAGTGTCTCAATGTCTAAATCTTTTGTCCACTGCAATCGCATCATCTTTGCGACTGTCTTTCGCGCTCTTTTGAGGTACAACTGTGTTGCAGAGAACTTTTGGAAGTCTGCCTCTGATGCGCCATGAAGTTTTCTGAAGTCGACCATTTCAGAAATAGCATCTATGTAGCCCAAACGCCCACCATGTCCGAGCTTGCATTCGTCTTGTAAGTAGTCGATAAACTTGAACAACAAATTTGGAGAACACAAACTAAAGTCCACCACGTCAAAAGTCAACTCTTCCTCATCTTCGCAACAAAATCTAAGAAACTTAAAGCATCGTGTAACTATTTGTTGGGCTGCGCGATCTTTCTTGTAACCGCCACCACTTCCAGTCAACCATTTCGTGAATACTTCGCCAATGTCTCAAGATAACGAAAATGAGGGAAATAACTTTACGGCATGCTTTGTGGTCTTACTTGTTTGATCTTGAATTGTGCCCTCTATTGAAAAATTGCTCTCTACCTTTAAGAATCCGTGATTTCTTCGAATTGGGTTTTTCGTCAAAGTAAAAGAACCAAACTGTGCTTGCTGTTAACATGTTCTCCGCAACCTCTCTGACTCTGAAACCCATCATGGTCACACTTTTGTATTGGGCAGTGATACAAACTAGTAGAGGGGGTAAGTTTCTAAAGAAACTATGGTACTGCGTCGGTGGGAGTATTACAGGATAATTTGGTTTTATCAACTGAGTTGATAATGTGAATTAGCCACCGTAAAGAGATTCGAAAGCTGACGTTTCGAGCGCTAGCCCTTCGTCGGAGCGAATCGAGGAATTGTGGGTTGTGTGTGGTTTATATAGAGAAATATGGAGCTACGCTATTGGTTGGTGCCTGGCAACGTGAAAAAACAACAGAATAAATTAGTTGAATGAAAAGCGTTCGTTGATACCGTGAGGATTAAGAGTGCCGATTTGAAAATAAATTTTTGTTCTAGAGTTTTGCGGCTTTCTGTGCCTCCTTGATGTAGGGAGAGGCCACAGACCGCCATATGTTGCTTCGAATGATTCGGCAGATTAAAGTGTCTAGCGACCGGTTTAGATGCGTTTTTGTCGTCTTTCTCAACGTCGCGAAGATGTTCTCGGAATCGGTCGCCTAGTCGTCTACCTGTTTCGCCGATATATAACTCTTTGCAGAGAGTGCAAGTTATACAGTAGATGACATTGGCTGAGGTACAGGTAAAATGATCAGTGATTTTAATAGATCGCTTGGGCCCCGACAATTTCTCAACGTTACAAATGAAAGGACATGTTTTGCATCGTGCGCGTGCACATTTAAAAGTACCGGGTTGTTCACTCGTTTGGAAAGAACTTCTGACTAAAAAGTTACCTATGTTTTTGTCGCGTTTAAATGAAATTAATGGCGGTTGCGAAAAGATTCTACCGGTATCGGGATCATTTTGAAGTAATTTAAAGTTTTTGAGAATGATGGATTTTACTGCGTGGTTGTGAGGGTGAAATGTGAGAGTGAATGGAATTCTATTATTATTCTCCTTCTTAGACGTTTGTAGTGTAACTTTCTGACAACTCTTTTTATGCTAAAGTCGATAAAGATCTCACTTCCAATAACCAACAAATTGTCAAGAGCACTATTAACGACCTTATAGTCAAACAAGAATTGCCGGCTACTGCTACTAATCTGATCATCACCACTACGGTACTTTTAAATGTGCACGCGCACGATGCAAAACATGTCCTTTCATTTGTAACGTTGAGAAATTGTCGGGGCCCAAGCGATCTATTAAAATCACTGATCATTTTACCTGTACCTCAGCCAATGTCATCTACTGTATAACTTGCACTCTCTGCAAAAAGTTATATATCGGCGAAACAGGTAGACGACTAGGCGACCGATTCCGAGAACATCTTCGCGACGTTGAGAAAGACGACAAAAACGCATCTAAACCGGTCGCTAGACACTTTATCTGCCGAATCATTCGAAGCAACATATGGCGGTCTGTGGCCTCTCCCTACATCAAGGAGGCACAGAAAGCCGCAAAACTCTAGAACAAAAATTTATTTTTCAAATCGGCACTCTTAATCCTCACGGTATCAACGAACGCTTTTCATTCAACTAATTTATTCTGTTGTTTTTTCACGTTGCCAGGCACCAACCAATAGCGTAGCTCCATATTTCTCTATATAAACCACACACAACCCACAATTCCTCGATTCGCTCCGACGAAGGGCTAGCGCTCGAAACGTCAGCTTTCGAATCTCTTTACGGTGGCTAATTCACATTATCAACTCAGTTGATAAAACCAAATTATCCTGTAATACTCCCACCGACGCAGCACCATAGTTTCTTTAGAAACTTACCCCCTCTACTGCAGATAAAGCTTTTCAACATAACTCGAAAGCCAGCCTTTGCCCACTTTGTACGCGACTGAAAAAAAGCGATTTGACGTAATCTATTGTCTATAAATCATGAAGTTCAGTATTAGATCACAGAAGATCACAGAAGACGTCAAAATGTGGTAAGAACATCAGTGACGCACTCCGCTATCGCTTGGTGTGCCATGTTATGTTTACGTGACATACACAGTGAGCCTGGGTTAACTATGGGTTATCTGTTTATTTTGACTGATTTTAAGAAAGTGATTCCTGACATCAATGAGTGCGTCAACAGTTATTATGAGACTGG
>JAHPZR010032466.1:0-2500 GCA_019787425.1 Platygyra sinensis | reverse complement strand
GGAAGGGAAAAGGCCCTGGGAACAAAGTTGACAAACAAAGGGACATTGTATGACCATGTTTATTCATTTCTTTTGTTTGTGTCCTCTAGGTCTCACTATCAAACTGAATTTTAATGTGTTGGCCTATTCGGAGTGACTTTTTACCTCTGTTTCAAAACAAGGCCTGGTGAACAACCTTTCGCACAAAAAAATAACTCATTTCCAGAAATGTTGTTCACTAAGACTCGTTTTAGACAGAGGTCAGAGCAACTCAGAAATAGATTATTACAATCAGGTTTATGTCATTTGTATTTGAAAAGATTTTCCCCGGCCCCGGCCAAACGATATCGCAACATTGTTGGGCGCAATATGTTGCGTGCGTTTGGCCACCGTGTTGTGATGTGTTGCGACATGTTTGGTGTTGTCGGCTCAGGTTTGAAAATGGTCAAATTTGAGCCAACAACACCCAACACGTCGCAACTTGTTGCAACAGGGTGGCCAAACGCACGCAACATGTTGCGCCCAACAATGTTGCGATATGTTGCGTTGGCATGTGAATTGCGATCGTTTGGCCGGGGCTTTACGATGCACCCTGCAAGTAGAGCCTTTTCTCACGGTACATATGCTTTGTAAGGAGTGTAATAAAAGATAAAGCAAAAAGGGATGAAAGAGGCTCAGCTCGTAGGGTAGTTTACACGGTGCCGGTCAAAAATGTTTGGACATTTACCAGCCGTAATGCCACAGAAAGTGACTCGTGTCCACCCCACTCCCCCAAAGTATCTCAAGATACATGACGCAAAGAGTCAGACGACAGGGGCTACTGACTACACTCCGAACAGAGTCTGCAATCATCTAGATATACTCGGAGATGATTGGGCCCTGCTCGCAGGGTAACGCTAAGGTAGCATCCCACCCCAAATGACCGCTTCGCGTTCGCACCGTTTCAAGGCGAGACGTTAAATAAAAACCCTGACAAACTATATATTTTCTGAAAGCTTAATAAATGGAGATTACCATACCGTATTTATTGAAAGAAAAAACATAAATGTCTTAAAAATATAGCGATTGTTTTGCAAAAGTACATGGCTTGCAATATTCAGTTCCTGTGCAGTCGGAAGTGATTAAAAGGAAAAGACAGACATTGCGCCGAGTTCTTAACACCTTTGTCTCAAAAACCGTGTCGGCGAATTTTGATATCTTGCCTGGTTTGTTTTTTATGCCCGGTTAAACTTCGGGGTTCGAAAAAATATCGCTCCTGTTCCTTCATTTGTTTATAACTCTAGAAAGAACGGGAAAAATCAAAAATGCCGACACGGTTTTTGAGCTACATTATATAGGAACATTCTCCCCAAATCTGAGCTAAAACGGTTGAAAATTCGCTGCACGCGAACTTAAAACGTGCGCCCAATTTCTTGAAAATATAGTTTCGAGAAAAAGAGCAAAACAGTTTCAGAGACGTTCTTCCGGTTGAATGGGATTAAAACAACAAGGCGTGAAAGTAATTACCTGCGGTTTACAAACAAACGGCTCAACTTACTTCATAACAATAGCGCTCAAATGCTGACAAGACAAGATGTCAAATACCGTTCCGCGCGGGAATTTGACTCTACACTTCAGTTCTACCAGGAATCGCTGCTAGTCACTCGCCCGGGGGGGGGGTACTCCCTTATATGGGCTATATAGGTATGTGCGGCCCCAAAGGGTATGGTTTTTCAGCCGTTTTGGTCATAAATAGGGTATCGTTTTTGGCCATTTTGGTCATAAATTGGGTATGATTTTTGCACTCTAGCCTTGATATGGGTATGTTTTTAAGAAGAAGCCACTTTTTCATCATTATCGTAAAGAAAATTAACTAGACTGTTCACAGTCCCCTATTTTTCCGTGAGATCGTAGTGTTGATCGTTGAGTTCGACGGGCCGCCATATTGGTCTCTTTATGCGCGCGAAACTGGGGAGAGTACAAAATGCCCGTGGGTAGTGGCGGTGGAGTAGATAGCGTGGGGGTAGGGGGGCGGAAAAAATAGGAGACTATAAATGAAGCAAATGTTATCAAAAGAACTTGACAGTTGAAAAATCCGAGGTCATTGCAGTTTTATTGGTTGGCTATTCTGAGAAGTGAAGCGGTGCATCAGAGCCCTGAACATTCCGACCACAAATCCAGCGCTCTGCTCCTCACTGAGTCACTACTTAGGGCTCGTTCGTTTGGGATCAATCCGGAATAAGAATAATTGGAATAATGCGAGTAAGGGTTTGTTTGGGAGCTATTCTCATTCCGGAATACCTGGATTTCCATCCCGGCTATTCTGCTCACAGGAGCAGAATAGCCGGAATATATTCCGGAATATATTATTCCGGAATATCCCAAACGAACGCGCCCTTAGTATACCATGCTGCCTCCGGTACCACCTCCACATATAATAAAGTTCGACTATGTATACGTGAAAGGTAGACCGGAAAAGAAGCTGGCGGAATTGCTTGTAAGATTGGCTTTCGGGGGATGCTTTCCTATTTCCATGAATTTT
>JAHPZR010032463.1:12500-14956 GCA_019787425.1 Platygyra sinensis | reverse complement strand
CCCTGAAACTTTTATATCTGAAGTGCCATTGCGAATGGTGCGTGCATGCAAAAAATCAAGATAGGTCACCGAGCGAACTTTCGAGTTAAAAACAAATGTTTTCTGCAGATTTTATTTCCGGTTCGCGCGATTTTACGCAGCATTAACTTCCGGTGTGCTGATTTTAATACTGATTCAGCTGACGCGTGCATCTTAGTTATGGCGTGTGTAGATTGCGCGCGCGCGTGCAGCTAAAAACCCTTTCGAGCCTCCTTAAGCCATTTTTTATTGGCTATCAAACTTATGAATTATTGATGAGCTTGAGAACAGAGTGTAATACACGGCTTAGGCTTCTTCATTTGCTTTATTATATACATTTTACGCGCGCAAAACAATAAAACACGCTTTTTCTATGTTTTATACTCTGATAAAACATAGGTGTTTGACCAATCAGAGCGCGCGCAGGGTCCAATCTATGTTACAATACGCGATAGAATACAGATGTTCGCAGGTACGATATTTATTTTTAGTACGTCATTACGTGATAGAATACTGATGCTCGTAAGTACGATATTTATTTTTTGTTGCTAAGGATTTTTGAACTTTGATTGTTTGCCATAGAAATCCCTTGTAGCTTTAGATATTTTTAAATGCGACATTTAACTACAGAGCGCATACTTAACGACCATGTTGTCCTCCATTTTTGGACATAACGTTGTACAGGATCTGGAGGGGTATTTTCGGGATACCGGATTTCACCAAAATACAGTGCAGGAATGGGAAAAACGATAAATATCTTGTCAGGATCTTGGATTTGACTGTTCCCTGAGAAGCTAGATTTGCCCATATTACGGCATGGGATGCGAGATGATTTCACCTGTTTGATGGCAATTCGGGAAATCCTTAAGACCCAAATAAACGTTCTATCGGCCAAGTCTACGGGTGTTTCCTTTCAAACCAAACTATACAGTGCACCTGGTTAGTATTTGTCTAAGTGAAACTGTAAGGGAGTATTTTTTTCAAGCATGTGCCAGAAAAGACCATGTGGTGTAATGTACCAGTCAAATTCCAAAAGCACCCTACCCCCCGTGGGCTATCCCCGGGCCATTGAGTCGCATTAAGCTGCAACAGTGGGGAATTTGACCCAAAATGAGGCCCGCCCAGTGGGGCATTTGACTCCTGTGGTAAAACTTCTGTCTGTGGTTGGAAGCAAAAGGATTTCGGAATTCTTTGATTCAGTATTTAGGCCACTTCACAGGTTGAAGCTCTTTTCTATTCCAAATGGGTTTTTCTATTGCTGTCGTTTTATATAGTTATATCATGGAATATGCCTTTGCTTAAAGTGTGGACAAGAGACTATGAGGTGAGAGAACACATCCCCGTGCCCCATGATAATCTTTTTCAATCTATTTTAAACTTCGCGCCACTATTTTTAGATTCGTCCCCATGGCCGCGCGGCCCATGGTCAGAGGATCAGATGTCATTGTGAAGAAAAGAAACTTGCGAAGACTTTTCTCGCCGTCGCATGATCCAGTGAAATCCTAAATCGAAATTTGAAGATGTGATCGGGTTTAATTTCTCAGTGTGTTTTGTCATCCTGTGAGCAATGAGCGTTCGAGAAAAGTTATCTCAGTTGCTGAGAAGGAAAGGAACTGAAAGCAGCGAGGAATTCTCGAGTAAAGAACAGAGACAACACGAACGCGAAAGCGAAGTTGAGATTTTTTTTGTTCTGAGCTTATGAGCTTTCGCTTTACGGTTTTCTTACAAGCTATAATACGTAGCTTTTACACACATTATTAAACTGCTTTTAGAGTCCGTAACCTTCCAAGAGAATGGAGAAGTTCCAAGCAAACTTCGATTTGTAATTTACCATGTGCGAACCTTTTTGTTTAACAGTAGAGACAAAAAGCAGAAAATATAACAGCAATGAAATATACATGTATATAAGGGGATCATCGTCTTGGCAGAAGATATTGATCTACAATAATTTATTAAAATACAGGGTTAAATTTATGACGGATTTCTCATCTTTATTCATTAGGTACGTCTGCATCTTGTTCGACTCCAAAATCGCGCCCAATTCTAAACAGGCTGAGAACGTCCTTGACTTCCAAGTTTAAAGGGGCAGAATCAAGTAAGAGTCTGGAATTACAAGACATCGCCAACTTAGAGCGTTTGGAAAACGTTATTGCAGGCTTCGAACTTGGAGTTCACTGTGAGATCGAACAAATAGTTGATCGGAGACCGCTTCTTTCGATCACTCCCTCCAAGCTCAAAAGTTACACCGACTATGCCGGACTATTCCAGCCAGTTAAGCTGCTTTTGCACGCGGATGGTCACTATGATATTCGCGTTAACATTGTCGAAAATGTCGAAACAGGAAAATATGAGATTGATGATTCCGGATTCCTTCGAGATCTGGTCACGAAGATAAGCGCCAAGAGCCCGCTGAGAATTTGTCCGGGCCTTCAAGATTT
>JAHPZR010032463.1:0-5000 GCA_019787425.1 Platygyra sinensis | reverse complement strand
CGCTACAATCATTGCGATCACAACAATTCCTGACAACGCCACTCCATATCTCGTTTTTTAAAAATGAAGGCAGCTTTTGTAACCAGCAATGAGAAAGAGAAGCCTTTCTCTCAGCTTTAGAAACCTTTTTGGCGAATGCAATGCGCATGGTTTCCATGAAAGACTCGTTCACCTCGGCTAAAAATTCTGGAAGCTCGCGGATCACGGCGTTTCTTAACATTCCTCGCGTAGTGAAGAAGTTAATATCTCCAGCATTTTCTAGCCTTTCTTTAGTAAAAGCGGCCAATTCCTCCTTTTTCTCTCTCAGTTCAAAACACAAGTCTTCCAACTCCTCATTAGTCATGGTGTTGCTTTCTTTTTTCTTTTTGCGTCCACGAGGTTTTGCAGCATTTTGTTTATTCGAGGTACTCTCTGATGTTCCTCCGTTCGCTTTTTTGCCGGGCTTTGTTTTGGCTGCGCTTCTCTTTTTCGACTTCGATGCCGTTTTCTCTTCGTCCCTTTCGTCGTCTTCGTCAACAGAGGCAAAGCTTTCACTTGAGCTCGCGCTCGCACTCGCGCTTTCCTCGCTCTCGTTTTCGAAGCTCGAAATTTCAGCGTCTTCCTCAAAAGAGCTCGCATCCCTACTTTCTACTGATTCGACATCACTTTCATCGGATTCAGCTATGTACCGCATGGACCAGTTTTCTCTACGTGGACGGGAACTTTTTCCACTCTTTTCAAAATCAAAGTTTTCAGATTCATCGACAAACTTGATGTCTACTGCAGACGCCATTTTCTCAAAGCAGAACAGCAAAGCGGTCAATTACGTCATCACGTCATTACAACTGACCAATCAGGCGTCTTTCCTAAAATAGCCTCGCAGAGCTAAAATTAGATTGAAAAAGATTATCATGGGAAGAGGCCCATGTATGGGGGATGTGTTCTCTCACCTCATAGTCTCTTGGTGTGGAGTGAAGACAAGCTGAACAAGAAATTCTCAGTGGCTGAAAATTTTGCAGAACTTATTGCCACAGCTGCTTTAACATGCCTGGAGGGTGGGGAATGTGACCTTCTTTGAAGCTCTAATGGGTGGTCCATTTGACCATCTAAACTGGCAACACAGCAGGGAATTTGACCAAAATTTTTCGAAAAAGTCAAATGCCCCGGAGTTTGGGGGGTTGCGATTCAGTTAAGTTAGTTGCTTAATTTCTTCAGTCTCTTTTAAAAAAAAATCACATTTATTGTTATTTTGGGTGGATTTTTTCAGCAGGTTAACAGCTAGATGGCAGTAAATATAGGAAGCAGTGATGGCAGCTTTGCTAAAGTAATAGTTTTGGTCTTGTTTTATCTTGTGGCTAGTAATGTTACTTCTAGTTCTTTTGCCAGAGTTTTGGTGACCTACAAAGAGAAATTCAGTGTACCCACTGAACTGTTCAAATTCATTGGATTAGAAAAAATTGCTAAGAGTAAAGGTCTCAGAGAAAACCCAAAGAAAACTGATGGTAACATCCTTAGGACAGACAAGGAAGGTGAAATAACCTACTTAAATCCAGGAATGGAGTCTAGTTTAATGGATATCGGTGTTGAGCCCAATGAACTAGATTCTATACCGGTAGAGGAACTGATAGAGGCACAAAAGGGCCATTTTCTACTCTGTTGCCAAAGAAGTCGACCATAGTTCTGCTTATGCCCTGTCAGATATTGCTGCATCCGCCTAAACATCCAAAACTTCGCAAGCAGAACTGCTAGAGGATGAGGATGATGAAAACAACCCAAGTCAGTGACATTCATAACAAACAGGAACATGCAAATACATGGACAAGAACTTCAGGGCACCCGCAAATACTCACTTGTTGGGTTGCGATTATCCAGGGTGTGACAATTGGCTTCACAAATCATGTCTAGGAGTTAAATTCGCATCTGATTTTGAAAGGGAAAACTATGCATTTGTATGAAAAGCGCATGATAGTGTTAAAGACATATTTAACAACCAAGTAACCGTAAAAACAACAGATTGTAACATTCCAGATGAAGAGCTATCTGATGTACAGCCACCCTGAAAGCGGTTAAGAAGAACGCAATACAAAGAAGGTTCCTCGCTGTTTATATGATCAAGCCATGCGCCCAAATTACGTAAGTATGAAGGGGAATATTATCACATTGCTGATTTTTTATCCATTTAGCAAGGTAAGGTACACCAACCTTTATTTATTTATTTATTACAATTGAATGGCGTATTTACAAAAGAAAGAGAGGAAAAAAAAAGCCATAAGGATAATTTGTAAAAGAGTCGCGTGACCCCATATAAAAACAAATCACCTCATAAATATTATAAAAATTACAATAAACTCACTAAAAGCTGTAACAATATTTACAATTTTGTTACAAATGTAATAACACTAGCTTTAAACTTGTCAACATTGCATGCCGAACGGACTTCAAGGGGCAAACTGTTCCATTCATCCACAATCCTATAAAAGTAACTGTTTTTGAGTATGTTTGTCCTGGCATATTAACGTCTAGAATGTCTCAGTGGACGACAGTTTCGAGAAGCGACTTCTATGAACGAGTGGAAAAAATTATCTCACCAAATAAGACCAATTCTGGGCTCTATCTTGAACATATTGCGGCCTAGTCTTGCGAATGCTGCATAAGACCTCAGCTGAGTCTGAAGTTCCAGTATTCGAGTGAAAAAACAAAACAAAACAAAAAAGAACACTGAAATCTTTTGTCTGCCTCTTGGTGCTTTCAGAAACCAAGACAAAAGTAGGAAAGTGGTCATTGTCTAAGACAAAGGAGATTTTATGGACTGAATGTAGCCCCCACTTGTTGATATTTCGCGAAGTACCCAAAGTTCGACTTTGGTCAGTTTCTGTAAACGCTGAACATCTAGAGGATATTTTACCTGAGCTCGAAATAGCCGAAAGAGAACGCTTACTTGAAGAAGAGAGATGTATGGAAGAAGAGAAAAAAAAGAAAATGGGAGAAACAAAAGATATGTCTATATGTCTTCTCAAAGAAGTCCTTAACTGTACCAACTGACATCTGTGGTTTTTTAAAGCATTGTGGTGTTTTAAAAGAAAGTGATACACCTGAAGGTAAGTGCATTCAACTTTATGTTTTAATTTTTATGGCGAAATGAAATAAATTTTACTTATTAGTTTTACTATAATATGTAGTGTATTTTCTCTGTTCATTTTGTTATACAGCTGAAGTGCTCTTAGCAGACATTCCCATGAGTGTACAATTCTATCTACAGCCACCTTTGGCAAAATCTTGTTTGATTTGTTGCTCAAACAAACCCTGTACTTTATACATTCACACATGGGGTGATCTCCGATTGTGAACACATGTATTTTCTGGTAATTGCATATGTGTTTGTTTGTGGGATCTTTGGTATAACCCATAATGATTTACAATGCATGGACTAACCCCAGAAACATTCCCAGGTATAGATGATGCTTCCTTCTCCACTGACGAAACACAAAAAGTGGAAACAGTAGTCAACTCTCTTATGGACAGCACAGCTACATCTCTTGGACAATCAACCGTGTTGTCTCAAGGTATCACCCACTAACAATGTTATAGTAAGAATCATATTCTGTTTTTCCTATATTTGGCAAAATAGCAGATAGAAAAAACATTTATTTTATGTTATGCAAACACAATTTGGATTTCTTGACTTTTTGCACGAAGAGCAGGAGAGATTACTTTTTTAAACTTTGAATTGACATTAGATCTTATCATAATATGCTCACAGGTCTATGCTTGGATTTTTCTCAGTTTCAACGATAATGCAAGATGTCATCTGTGTCAAAAGTTATGGCATACAGCATGTTCAGATACTGTCATATAAATTAGCAAACTCATCGCGACTCTGTCTTACACCTTATTTACACTGTAGGTAATGAGGAGATGTTTTCTCAGGCTAATAGCAACACTCTATTACATGACTGTGAAGAAGCGACCCCTACTACATGCAACAAGGAGACTGGTGAAAAGCGACGCCTACAAAAATGGTCTCGTGGACACTTTTTTATTGTTAGGGGCAGTGAATAATTGACAAATGGAATCCCCTTTTTAGGTACTTCATTCTTTTCTTATTATCTTTACGGTAACTTGTATTAGAAAAATGAATCATTAACCATAACCTTCTCTTCTAACTTTTTGTTTTTTATATAAATTATTTGCACTGTTGTTGTTATATCTGCTTAATGATTATGTGTACAGTGTTGTATATAGAAGTAATCCTTTGCTCTTGTTTGGAGACCAATTTACCTTATTTTAAATTCACACTGTAACTTACACCTATGCAATAACTACTTGTTTTTGTTTCCTCTTTAACAACAGGTCTGAAAGCCCATCACAAGCCTTTTTGATTATTCTTAATTGGCTCTCCATCATTTTAAAGCGACTATCACCTTCTTCTTGGGGCAAAATCTATCTTGCCTATGACAATATGTGTCATGTTGACCGGATGACAGTGGCGAAAAAGCCTCTGCCTTTGCCAGCACCTTTTGACAAAATGTGGTCAGCCATTAACAAGCTAGGTTATCGACAGTCTACATATCAGGAATCACAAGGACACTGACTGCAAAAAGAAATATGATCCAGGCAAGCTCAAGGAACAATTGCCAGGCATGAACACTATGGCAGCAGAACAGACATTTGTGTGGCTTGCTCGCTTCAAAAAAATTTTATGTTCTATGCCAAAAACTCATCATCTTTTTTTCTTGCATAGAATAGTTTTGCATCGCAATCGTTACACTATATCATGTTACAAAAGAGGGCTGAACCTCTTCTTCCAAGTGCGTCAGCTAAAACTAAATAGATTTTTTAACAGTTACACAATGTAGGATTGTGGAACAAAGCCGTGACAATTTCTTTTTTTAATGCCTCAAGATGTCTTCTACCAATACACTATATTGCTATATTTATCATTGTGAGTTTGTTATACCTAGGGCTTGTATATAAAATAAGACCAAAATGAAGGCATCATGCCATGGTAGGGTTGAGGGAGG
>JAHPZR010032462.1:0-12999 GCA_019787425.1 Platygyra sinensis | reverse complement strand
GTTTCAAAGTTCAAGATCAGGATGAAACAAAATTTAACATTGTGCACTCCATTTTATTTTTCAATTTTATTTTCTTTTATTTTTCCTATGCACAGATGCTGACATGTGTTAATCCTACCGTGGAGTTTAAAATGAAGTCCACTACTGTAAAATACTTTGGGTTTGCAGTAGCCTTAAAGTGGTTATTGTCCCTAGTGAAAAAGTTTGGTGGATCACATCCCTCAGAGGACAAGATCCGCAGAGAAATCCACACCTTATCAATTGGCGACAGAAGGGGGCAAAAGAAGTCCCACTTCAACAAGTTTGCAAATGGAACCAAAATCACCAGAGGTGCTGGTGGGGTCGAGGTGACATCAAGAAGCTGCATTGTGGTGAAACATTCCTGCTTTGGTACAGAAAGTTGGAAGGTTTTCAGTGAAGGTATGTAAATCTTGTATTTTTGTTAACCCATTGACTCCTGTGCCGGCCGTAACTGGCCGTGCGAAAACCCACCACCAATTTCCTGTACCGGCCGTAAAAAAGCATGTGAGGACAATTGCCTTTCCTACCCTCCCTGAAGACATTTTGGTTCTGCTATTGTTCTATTGTTGTTAAAGACAAATAAACCAATGAGAATGGACTTACTGAGCATATTTTTCAAGGACTTTAGGGGTCCAAGAAAGATGGTTTTTTGTCTTAAAATCACGCGCTTGAAAAGTGCAGTAATGAATATTTTCCTGCAGTTAGAGTGGATGAAACCAGCACTCCTTAACTGGTGCTCCATCTTTATATTGTCAAGTGAAACACTTCTGTACAGAACATTAAAACTGTCTATCAAACAATCTTTTAATTCAAACTATATAACCTAATCATATACTCAAATCAATTTCTGTAATTTTTTGTATTTATAGCATTTGGTATAGCTAAAAAGGTAGCAACCACTGCAGAGGCAGAAGCAGGTGTAGTACCAGTAGCAGATAGAGCTGTAACTGAAGAGCAAGTGTTGGAAGATGTACAGGCAGGGAGCGAGGTAAATGATGAAGCTCTTGCCGAAAATGTATCAGTGGTACTTTTTGGGAGAGGGGCAGATGGCACCGTAACAGAGGAACACAACTCAGAAAATGTAGCAGAAGTTGTAGGAAGAGGGGCAAGTGGATCTGTAATAGAAGAACACAACTCGGAAAATGTACCAGCAGAAATTGCAGCGAGAGATGATGCTGTAGCTGCAACAAAAGAACACAACTCGAACAATGTGCCAGCAGCAAATGCAGGGAGAGATGATGGTGGAGCTGTAACAAAGGAACAAAACTCGAAAAATATACCAGCAGCAGTTGCAAGGAGAGGGGCAGGTGGAGCCGTAACAGAAAAACACAACTCTAAAAATGTAACCGAGACAGATGTCATGACAGGAGCAGGTGAAAGTGTAACAGTAGTGCCAGTGGAAAAAGGGCCAGATAGAGGTGCAGTACCAAGAGCAGATGGAGCTGTAAACACAGCAGACGACTTGACAAATGCAGTTGCTGGGACAAGGGCAGATGGATCTGAAACAGTAGTACCAGTACAGGTGCCAGTCACAGGTGCAGCTGAATCCATAATGCCAGTGGACACCAAAATCACTCCAGCAGCTTTAGCAACTGTGGTACCCAAACAGCTTTCAGCAAGTCAGAAACCAACAGGTGTCAGCTGTGCATTGGATGGCAGTGGCATTGATCTAGATGAAATATCATTGTTTTTTAATTTATTTGTTAGGCCCTTTAGTTTCAATGCTACACCCTATGACATGAGAAGACACACACGGCTTGTACTGCAAGTACCTGGAGAGCTCCATACAATTCCTTATACTTTTAGTACAAGAAATTGTTAAGGATTATCTTAGGCGGCGCCGGGTCCTTCACCCTATGATACCGACGAGGCGTTATAATCTGTTATGCCGACGATCATCTGTCAGATAAATGACAATTTTTGAAGGTAAACCAGACACGAACAGCAGCACATACCGGCTCTCATATGTCAACGAGCAATTAAATGCAGTGTGGTCCAGACGCTCTCTAATTGATTTCGAATTCGGCCGACACTAAAATCACGGAATTAAACGCTTGACGGGAGCGCTTGCTACGCAGGCTAGCTGAAATCTGGAACAAATGCAGGTCATTATCAGGTCATGTCCAAACATAAGTGGGCCGAGGGGAAAAATGGTGGGACGTAAAAGGGAAAGCGCAAGAATGTTGAAACTATCGCGAGGACGGAAATCCCGAAGAAACAACTAATTGGCACGCAAATGATGCACCAATTACCGTGGTCCTGTTACGGTAAATTCCAGCACGCGACATGATGGCTCTGAAACTGCGACATGAAGGGGCTGAAATGATGACGATTGAAGTGTCTCTCAAGCAAAATTATCACAGCGAAAACGAGAAAAGTGAAATCGACAGCGAGAGCAACATTGGCGTTTTAAAAATTAGACAGCGACTTGCAGCGTACTCGGGCAGAAGAAATTAATTGTATTCAGTTAGCAATTAAGTTAAACTTTCCATGTTCGCTGACCTGCATTCTCATGATATTGTGATGCCGGGCCCACGTGCTGTAAATCTGCGATCAGGCGGTTTTTGTTTTTTGAAAGGGAGAAGGAAAAAGATAACTCCCCGCTTCTAAATACAGCTTTACTTCGAGAAAGCTGTACGGTGAAGCAAAGAAAGGTCAAGGGACTGAAAAGAGAACGGAAGATGTGCAAATACTATGGACCGTGGGCGTCCTGTAGGCCCGTCATACTCATTTTTAATACACTGATATATATATATTTTTTCTGGGCAGGCCCAGTTCTACCTCTTGAGCCCCGCTAGCCTGCGTAGCTGGCGGGATGCGTGAGCGGGCGAGCGGGCCGCAATATTCCGTCGCGGGCAAAGCCCGCGAGGATTTCGCGAGCGGCAAAGCCGCGAGTGAAATTCCCGCCTGCCACATTTGGTATGGTTTTTGCTTGCCGCCCACTTTTAGCACTTTTGATGAATCAATTAAATAAGCCAATCAGAGAACGAAGTGTAACATGAAACATGAAACTAAGCCGAACAATGGCATATACAACACACAAAACGGTCAACAGACTTGCGTGTAAAGAGCTACATCTGAATCCTGTGGTAGCAGAGCGATCAAAGGAGGAATAAACCTATTGTTGTTACTGATATGACATAACAATCTTTTGGTTACACTACACTCATGGGTGAGTCACCTAAAGTGTAGCCTAATAATGTTATTACTGGGATGACATAACAATCTCTTGGTTACACTACACTCATGGGTGAGTCACCTAAAGTGTAGCCTAATAATGTTATTGCTGGCATGACATAAGAATCTCTTGGTTACATTACACTCATGGGTGAGTCACCTAAAGTGTAGCCTAATAATGTCGACTGAGCTGAAATTCAAAAAGCAAAACCAAAATGGTGGAACATAAACTTGAATCGTTGAAGACTATCATAGCTTGGTAGACTCTTGAAACTTAATTTGTATACTCCTTAAGCTAAAATACATACAAGAGAAAAGCTAGTCTAGTTTGGCACCAGTGTCGAGAAAAGCTTTTTTGTCGAAAACAGTTTTGTCCCAGGGCTGGCTTGATTGTTCATGTGGGAAAATTTTTATCCCGGTTACCAAGATCTCAGTTGCAAAAAAACAAGATCCCAGTAACCTGGCTAGCCCACATCAAAATTTTCATGAAGAAAAGAGCGGTGAGGTGAGATCACAGAAACCGAGCCAGCCCAGTTGACTGCATGGGCTCATATGAAGAGGCCCTAATAAAAGGTTATTATGTTTGAAATCAGATTTCTTATAGTGTTTAAAGTTGTGCAAGGTCCTCTTCAGCTTTTTCCATGAATAGTGCTTATAAAGGAATGCCTTCAAGTTTGTTGGGAATTTACTGTTCAGCTTGACCTATAAATGTATTAAGTTGCCTGCCAGTTAGCAACCACATAGCAAATTGAGTTCAATAATTCAATGCATTAACACGTAACCATTGCTGTTCATTATTGACATATTTGGGGCAGCAGATGTAAGTCCATGGTTAGTGATAAATCAATGATAATATAAGCTGTTAACCAGAAATAAATTGTAACATTTGAATAAAAGCTGCATTTATTTTAGAATATGGTCTGTTTTTAACTTGGTAAAAAGTGGCGAGATCAAATCCAGAGGAACCTCAGAATTGTTGAAAAAATTATTATTAATAAAACATTTCACAGTTTTTGATGCCATTTTCATTTGGGGACAAGCACGGCAAAAACATCTGTACTGAAATGTATGAGGAAAATAAAGAACCTCAAGTCTAAAAACCTACTGAAATTTCGAGCTCTGGAACAGAAAATTTTAAAGTGCTTTTCCTTACCTCACAGCAAATCTGTTATCATCACATCTGACCAGGGAAACCCTCTAGATCCTTGTAACTGAAAAAAACACAAGGAAGTTAATGACTCTCAACAGCAAACTTTTAACCTTTCCCACACCTTTAATGCAATTTTTACTCTCTTTGCCCCTCAAACATGATGGCCTCAGGAAACAATGAAAACATCTATAAATAAACGGTCATTGTCTTCATCCACATAAATTATTTTAGGGAACCAACCACTTTGATTATTTTCATCAGGGGACAACATTCTTGGACTGAATATGAGAAATAAAACCACCCATCTACCCGACTCAATGATAAATTCACACCACAACCGAAACACACCATTTTTTCCATCACCAAATGGGGGGAAGGGGTGGTCCTAATTTTTCATTTATAATTGTGTCCTTGATTGTACTCAATATTAATAACAACTTCTAAAATGAGTGTCATTGCAGTCTTCAATATCCAACATCCTTTCAATCAATAGAAAATACATGCAAGCTGACCCTTGAGAGTGGAAAAACATAACAAGCCTGCGCAAGTTTTCCGCTGCTCACCAGTCTCCCCAGTTTGAAATAATGACAGGAATTTTGTTGATCTTGTTAACAAAAGAAGCTATGAACTTTCTTTGCATTTTTAATTTTCCAGGTATCAACATTCTAAGGTCACTAATAGCCTCCTACGCAGACGTTCTTTGGCTTGTCACGCGTTCCTCCCCACGAATGTCTGCTCAACAGACCGGTCACATCCGTTCGTTGACGGTTAGCCAATCATAGCTTCTCTGCCAATCTGGGCCAAGCTGGACTTTGACCGACTTTGACCCAACGCTTCAACACAAGAAATTTGTGCCGCAAAATGTTTAAAATTTTCACTTACATACGAGTTCCACCAGCAACTGCAGACTTACATATTATTTTAGAAGTACCGGCAACAGATAAGATCCACATTGACAAGGGCGGATCCGGGATTTTGAAATGGGGGGTGAATTTTTGTAATAATGCCAGAGAAATCAAATATTATTTTAATATTTGAGGGATAAGAAAAAACAAAAGAAAGAAGGGGGCTCAGAAAAAGGGGGGTGAAAATTCACCCATTTCACCTCCTCTGGATCCGCGCCTGATTGAGGACCTGTACGGTCTTGCCAGAGCTAAGTCAAACAATGGGATATCCAACACGCAAAACAGTGAACTGATTCGCACGTAAACAACTACATTTTAATTATGTGGTGCCAGAAGGGACAAAAGGAGCAATAAACCTATTCATCGAACTCGAGAAACACAAGCTCAACCAAATTGATGGAGGAAACATAAAAACCTCACTACATAAAGGTGTAGCTTTCTCAAAGTAAAGCACGGCGTCTCCGAAGAAAAAACCGGACGTAGGTAAATACGATTTGCGTGATAAGAAGCAACATACGCTCTACTTACAAATAGTTCTAGTGAAACAACCGGCCCAGCGCCACAATATTAAATGCAGGTAAGCAACATTTCACGGAAAAATTCTTATTTTCCATGTTTTGCCCCTCGAAAGCAAATATCGTGCAACATAAATGAGCCTAAACAATGTATAAGCACATGGCAAACAGCCTGACAAACAACAGAGATGTCAACATTAACAGAACAGGATTGGTTCTTTTAAAACAAAGGCTAACCGCCAGTGAACGGAAGTGGCCTGTCCGTTGAGCAGACGTTCGTGGGGTGGAATGTGTGACAAGCCTAAGAACGTCTGCGTGGGAGGCTAGGTCACTAATGGAAAGCTGGTGTATTATTTTGCTGGGGATACATTTTAAACATTCCCTGAAGAAGTCAGGCCATGCCTGACAAAATATCGGAAAATAATAACAGTTAAGCCAAACCATACGGTCAGCCTTTCTGTGTTCAGTTTCTTCAATTATTTTTCAGGCAAACTTAAATTAAACAAAGCTTCTGAACCGTCTATTGACCTGCAGTACATGAGAAATTTTGATGCGAGGACACATTTTTCCCACAAACCCTCTTTACATGTTGTATCAACATAAACAAACCACCGAACACATAAGCAAGAGAGCCTCTCAGCAGGCAAAGGAAGACTTCTTTTCGTAACAGTGAAATGCCAAAAAAATTCATGCATGCCCAAGTATAAATGAATCAACTGACCACATGATCACATACATTATTACTCTCTGCTGTTCTTTCAAAGTCTCTCTGACCATTGCGAATATTGCAGCTTGCATTGTTAACCAAGACCACAAGTAGAGCTAAGTTTATGACCCCTGACCCTACTCCAGAAAAATCAACCCAGGCCCCCCAGTGGGAAAAAAATTAAGTCAGTTGCCTCAAGCGCGAAAATAAACTGAGTTCGAGCTCTCAAAACACAAGGGCCGGGAAGCCCTCGTCTTGGCTGATCAGAGGGCCCACTAAAAATTGAAGTTATAATTTCTCCTCGGAGTAGATTAGCTAAACTCGAGGAATATTGTTCGCAGACTTACCCCGGTTATTGGCCATGTCCTTTTCGAACGGCGAGCGACGGGCCGTTCAAGGAATTCTGAAGTGTAGTCTTGCCAAGATGTGAGTGTGACAACACGGCCAGCAAACCAAATGAAGAAGCCACCACTCTCAATCCAAAGCTTTGCCACGATAAATCAGAAGCAGATAAATGAAGCAGCCGGCAAGGCAGGATCCAATTCCTACTCACTCAACTTCTTCTTGAAAACAATCGCTCTTTTCTTCCAAAAGATCTAGGTTTATGCTGCGAGCAAAAACATAAAATCTCTCCCTTGCATTCGCGCCATCTTCGACCGAAGAGACCGAAGGTCAACTGTGAGTTCTCTGGGTCGAGGCTGCACGTCATGTTCGCTGTCACGAGAAACCAGATACTTAGTCAAAATAGCAACACTTTCCAGATGCCGACGATAAGCGACTTGACAGTGACTGAAACCGCAGACGACAGATTATAACGCCTGCCTCAACCGCAAAACAAAAATCGCCGCGGGAGAACGTACTTACAGTAGTGATCACTTGTGTCTTCTCATGTCTAACAGGTCATTTAATTTACTACATGTACTTACAGGCCCAGGAAAAACTTGAGCCAGTTAATATGTTGATAAACATGTAATTCAGGAATAACCATGTAAGAGTGAAAACACAGTCTATCGAATTGTAACTTTTACTGAAATTTGTTTCAGTTTTATCAGTGGAAACTGCAGCTATAGAGGAGGAAGATCTCCATTCTACTGTGAATGCAGGAAACAGGAAGAGGACCTCAAAAACAGCTGATGTGGGAAACTCCAAAAAATTAAAACTATCAGGTACTGTTTATACTGGATTAACACAATTTAAGATAATTAACTGATTAATAAAAGAAAATAGTGAAGTATATTCATATAATAATGATTTGTTGTTCATAAGTCAGTTAATCCTATTATTCGTGAAGAAAAATCCTTAACATTTGAAAATTACTTATGTGGAAGAGGTTTCTAATTTAGTGCCAAACAAATTTCTAAACTTGGCAATCCTAGATTTAGATAGGAAAAAAAAGATTATAATTGTGTCAAATGACATTAACAATCACAAAACATAAAATTAGATACTAGAAATGGAATGAGCTGGATGAAATCAGTAAGTAAAGGGTGCGAGGTTCAGTTATTTTGATGTTGAAAAAAATGACAAGGCTTTGGGAGGAAATTCAATCTTTGTCATCTAGAACTGTAGCGTTGGTTGAGCCATGCGCAAGCCCTGGTCAATCTCAAGTCACAAGTCAACCTCTCGTCAACCACAATTCAAGTCAATTGTTTTTCACTTTGTCCCCCCAAATATATATGGATTGTCTGAAACTCCCGATATCTTGAGCCACTTTTTGTTTCTCTTGAAGGTTCGATAAATTGGGATTTACACTGTATTTTCAAACCACTGAACTGTCCCAATAACTGAACACAAAATGAAGAAATCCTATTTCAATTGGTACCATCTACTGATTACCATAACCATGTTACACAACTGAATTGATTATGCAAAGAACCTATTATACTGTGGTGAGTTTGACCATTATTTTATTTCTGTTGTACAGGTTACAAATTCTGCTTGTGTAAAAAGGTATGTTTTCCCAATATTTTTACTGCTTGCTTCAAAAACCCAGTTAGCTTTATCTCTAAGAAGGAAATCTTGCAAACTGTGTTTAGTCAAAATAATCAAGTATGTCACTAACTATCTAACTTTTTGGAAGTCATTTAACTGCAAAATGAGCTGTATTACAAGACTTGAAAGTGATTAACGGAAAGCCATTTTGGGTTAATTGTTATATTGAAAACTACTTGGAACCCCTGCAAATGTGCTCCATAGGCTATAGGGAACTAAGTATTTGAGTGCTGTACCCACTCTTTAAAACCAGAGAAAGCAATACAGCCTCACTCATAACTTTAGGTTGCCAGAGCAAGCTTTTACGTTAATAGGAGTCCATTACATTGTCTAAAAGTCAAATAACACAAAAGAATGGATTAAGCATGTAATAGTTAGTGCCTTGTCTACTATCGATATCACTTTATAGGTAATATGAAAGGTGAAGTCAATACTTCCATAATACATTAAACAGACTACAAGAATCTCTTGTTAAGGTTTCAGTGCTATGTCTTGTTCTCAAAATATTATATTTGAACTGGACATAATTTCAGAGTCATAGCAAATAGTATAATTTTTAATTTGGAAGGAATAATGTAATCTTCTGCAATGGGATGAGAAGCAATAATGATTATTATACTAAGGATGCCTTTACCAACAGGAAAAGTCAAAGGAGAAAGAAAACACCATGATCATCTGTGAAAACAAAAAGCGAAAACAAGAGGAAAAGGTAATGAACCCTGCAGTAAGAAAGAGCTTTTATTTTCAAATAGTATGCCAAAGCCTACTATCTATATTAAGAGTGGATTAAGTATCATTTTATAGTGGTAGAAAATAGAATAAAGATGCAGTCATTACTGGTAATCTCATTAAAGCAGTTACTAATCTGTTATCATGTTATTGATATGTTTTGCAGTGTCCAGGCAATAGATACTTTCGCCTAACATGTCTAAAGCTCAAAGAGTGCCAAAAGAAAATCCCTGGTATGTTAATCTTAACAGTTACAATAAACATGTGGAATCAAATACAAATTAATTTTTTTAAGATGTGAATAACATGATAAATAGACATTCTTTTCTTCAGTTTTTTGATTGCTAAAAACATTCAAGGAATACTTGACCAGCTTACATCGGATTGAATACCAACTGGGTTAACTCAGGATGAGTTAAGAGACATTATTTTTATTAAAACTTTTAGGGACAGACCATTATATTTTTGAAGGGGGAGGGGTAGGGCAGATTTTTGAAGTTTAAAAATTTTTTGTTTGATATGCTTCTTTAGCATGACTTGTTTTGCACTATATTTTTTGGGACACTATTTCTTGTGCAAGAGAGGCACACCTTTATACACCCAGGTGTATACAGCTGTTTCGAGAAAGGTTGTCCAAAAAACGGTAAGAGCGTTCGCGACAATGCCGAAAGGTAGTATGGGAGATATTCAATAAAATAAATTCAACTTGTAGTGAACGCCCAGAATCGAAGATGCCACGACCGACCAGTGAAGACCTACCGTAGCGAGATTTAGATGAAAGAATTCTTAATATATAGCGTAGATGAAGTGGCAGTACGTACAGGCTTATTAAAAGAGGCTCTCTCTCGCTATCACGCTACCAAAACACGTCCAAACACAAAGGGTTCATTAGCGATGGCTCTGCACGTGCACCACGATTTTTGGTACATTTCTCCGACTTTCTCTGCAAAGCATGACATAAAATAAGTAAGGTTAAAGTCGTCAGAATCATGCTTTCTCTATGAATCCTAGCCTTTTGTTACTAATTCATGGTCTGGATCATTTGACTGAATTTTGAAACTCAATTATATATCAATGTCAGACGTTTTCGATAGCATTGCCGTCATGTTTTCGTTGACTCAAACTGACAGTTTACCATAATGCCTTTCGGCATTGTCGCGTACGCTTTTATGCTTCTTCTGGACAACCTTTCTCGAAACAGCTGTAAGTGGGTACCGGTGAATTGGTGGAGAACCTAAAAAATTACAGGGCAGTGACCTGCAATGGAGTAGCATGCATCCTGTCCAGGGGAAGCTACTTCATGCTACAGAAACCAGGATAAGCTTTGGAAGCTATGAGCCAGCCTTGGCTTCAAGGCTTCACTTTCTTGTGCAGGATTTTTTGGGGGGAATTACCCCTCCCTCTCTAGAATAAGATGGTCTGTTATTACTTATAATTCACTTGAAAAGTCGTTAAATGCAACATACTCTAACCATCATATCATAACCTATTCTATGCTCCATTAGGTACTGCCCCACATGCAAAGCAAGGCAGAGAAGAAATGAAACATACGTGCACATGTAAATAAAGGGATTTCATTATATTCAATTTATAGAAAATTGGATGAAAAGTAACCAATATCATTTACAAAGATTTGATTGAACCTAAATGATATCTTGAATGTCAAGTAATATTCTAGGTGTTAAAAAATAATGAAATTCCTATTTGTTCAGAAGCAAGAAACATTTGGGTATAATTGATTTGTTAAGAACCTTGCAGTTATACTGAAACAGACAAAATTACCCTGAACATTGGTAAAAGAGCCTAGTCAAAGTAGAATTGGCCAAAATGGGTACTGTTGGTAACAAACTGCCTTCTTGTGGCAATAGTATCGATCAAAATTTTCAACAAAGCACTGTCAACACCTTTCCCCTTCAACAGCACAATCTTATTATTGGAACCTAAATGAACAATAAAGATTACTTTTCAAAACGGTGAAATGTGTTCAAATCTGTTCTCCTCTCCTGAAATGTGTAAATTTCCAAGCCCCTTCAGGAATTTTTTGCTGATCTAAATCACTCTTTGGTCATGAATGGGGTGCAGTAACCTTTGAATTAACTGTCATTTCTAAAGAACACTTAAAATAAACCAGTTTAGCAAAATTCATATTGCAGAGACAAGTGGAGGGAGAGGGAGAGGGTGTTTGATATTATCCTTTTGGATTCAATTAAGGTGACTGAACACAGTTTTCAAGTGCCTATGCATAATTCACCATTACTTTTAACTGTTTATGCTTTGGCGCCCATTTATTTTGCAACAAGGCTGGTTAAAAACAAGCTTTAAAAAATGGTTTTTGATTATTTAACAAATATCCAGTCATTAGAGTATTTTCGTGATTTGCCCACAAAGAATCTTGACATTAAATCCCTTCTGTCAAAACTGTGGTAATAAAATTTTGACAAAGGCAAATTTTGTAATTAGCCAAAAATTGTTTCCTTATTATTAAAAATTCCCTATCAAAATTCTGATTTTTTGTGATGGACCACTCACATGGTTAGTACACAAATATTTTGCCAGTTTCCTTGAAATTCTAACGACTGGATCGTTAGAAATCAGCAAGTTTCTGCAAAAGCAATCAGTGTTAATTTTTCAAGCAATAATGTGCATACGCTGCACTTAACTGGGTTCTTTGCTATGGTGTTCTATTAAATATCCTTTTTGAGTTTTACGAATTCCTGCAGTGCTAAACCTAAAAACTTTCCATAGTAGTCAAGAGGAGGAGGTGTTTTCACCATAGTACAAACACTGTTATTTAATCTGTACTATACAGTAACTTCCATTTTCTTAAGCAGTCAAGGGATGATAAATAAAATTAATGTATTTTAGGGTTGCTCTTCAGTCCCCACATTTTTTAAAGAAAATTAAATGGTAAACAAATTTAACACAAATGAACTTTGCAGTCATGAATGTTAAGTTTTCATGGATTCTGAAGTGAACTGCTAGCAATGGCTACTCCAATCTGCCCTAACCACCTCCTTTCCAAAATAAAAAGTCCCCTTTTTCAAAGTAGAAGTTTACCATAATTTTGCCAGTCCCATACTGACAAGCAAACAATATGCATATATTGCTATAACCCCTATTATAGTACACTCAACAAAATTGCTCAATTGTGATTGGCCGAGAGCAGTACAATTAATCCCAAATTGTACTCCGTAGGAGCACCTATTAAGTTTCCATGGAAACGAAGCGTATGCACAATCTTAAGCGGCAAATTTCAGTCAATGCTATGATCAATAGATACCTGCCAAAACAAGGTATCTGCTGACCTGTTTCACATGACCATATCGCGAGCTCAAGTGCAGCTCATCAGGAACATGTGTTTTTTTGAAGTTGACCGCTGACCAAGTGCTGGTTTTCGATTGGATCGCGGGCTCATGTCAGGTTAACTTGTTGAAAACTGGGCAGGCTCGGGAAGGATTGTGCTAACTATTGTGCATTGATTGTGATTGTTCAACCATGCATGACGGAAAGGTGAAGAAGACACTCAGGTGAAATTACTTTCAGTGTTACACAAAACCTAACTTGCGAGGTGACGCAATTCTTGCGTGATTTTGGTGACTATGCATGTAAATTGAGAAATTACATCATTCTCTCACACTTCGTAATTTTGTTGAATGTACTATACACTGTAAATAAAAAATCGCACAATTCGTGATTCATAGATACTCATGATTTTGGAAATTCTCAAAAACTTTCAAAATCACTCGTACCTATTAATCACGAATTGTACTTGAGTTCGGGCGATTTCCTATACTAACCCTCCAC
>JAHPZR010032461.1:0-15966 GCA_019787425.1 Platygyra sinensis | reverse complement strand
AAAAATTAAACAGGATTTCGAGGAATTCTCCGCAGAGCTGGGATATATTCTAACAAGATGGATGTTTTGATGTGTTGTTGAATTAAGTGACAGCTGAGAAGTCATATAAGTAATTTTACATGCAGCTTGTGGCAAAGAGCTGGAGATGATAACCGTCCATCAAAACTTGCTGTCTTTCAAGACTGCCTGCTCTGAGGGTTTACTGTGCTTGAATTGCGGTTATTATCAAAATAGTGAAAATCGCGTGCAGTATGAAGTTCGTGCCTGAACGGGAAACATCCGAGCACTGAACCTGCTGTAAGTGATTGACAGAAGTTTCCTGTTTAGGGCTCTCATTCAACAAAGGCCTGATTAGAATATTAAACCTACGATGTAAAACATCCATACGGCGGGAAATAGAAAGAATAATTCTAAAATAAAGTACAGAAGACAAAGAGGAACTTGCAATTTGTTTTTAAGAACCTAGTGTTATAAAAACAAATACAATAACTAGCAACACTGCTCCAAAAACAATTGGAACCGATACACGTGTGTGATGAGCCCAGCAAAGGGCGAAACCAGCAGGTTAAGTCTTAGACATGCAAGTTAGTCTCCCACTCTGCTCAGTATATAAAGGATTGCATGTGCCTTGTAAATACTCGTAAGAATGTTTGTCTTGACAAGGAATAATATCAGTTGCTAACTCGGGAAGAATCTGCTAAAGTAAAACGTCCGAGTAGAAAGAGAACTTTTAAACTGAAAAGACAAAAAAAAAAAAACCGACTCGTAATTTGCATCTTAGAGCCCTGCTAACAATACAAAAACAATATCCAGCAGGACTGCCTCAGAAACAGCTAGCAATCAAATATATGATGAATTCATCCGAGGGTAAACCAGGCTGTTTTCACAGATATACGGGTTTAAAATCCCAGGAAAGGGATTAGTTTGTAGTATGTAACTGATTGCATTTGCCTTGTAAGGCTGATTGTATTGAGAATTTGATTCAGGCTTGGGTTTTTGAACTTGACAGCTTGATGTGAAATAAATAAAGTTTGTTGTAACAATGCAGCTTATCAAAATAATTTAGAGTCGAAGAAAGAGAACGGTGGCGATAAAAAAGGAGAGAAAGTGAGCCTTACATAGAATGGCTGTGGAATGAAAATCGCACTTCACTATTCAGAGTTGAGCGCTCTCTAAATTTGTTCTGTTGAAGTTCAAGAAGAGTCTTCACTATTCAATACTTTATCGATATTTTCACGCGCTTTATTAATTGCTCTCTAATAAAGAAAATTGTAGACTAGATAGCTACAAATATCTACAAATAAAGAATATCTAAACAACTGTTCTATCAAGTTTATCAAGCGTCCATCATTGAATCAAATATACACTTTTACACACTTTTTATATTGAATAACAGTGGTGAAAGAATGAAAGATGCGAATGCAGCCATAACACTCTTGCTGTTTTAAATGATAGCGTTGAAATAAATATTGAAATAAATATTGTTTACACCATTTAAAATACAGCGAACAAATTTCTCATGATTGAATTAAACCGAAAAAAAATCTCTTCAAATTGAGTATACAGAATAACTAAAATGAATGGTTAAAACCGTTCTGCAAAGTTTCTTTAAGATGTAGTGTACATTGAATGACATACAAAGCAGTTTTATAATAGACGTTTTTCAAAACGTTTCAGGTCGTCTGAAGAATGACTGAAGTTTGACCGAGCATAATCAATTCCTGGGTTGCTTAAAAATCTTTTAACTTACGAGAGTCTTAAGTCCTTCACGATAATTTCGACTGAAAATGAAACAGATGCAAGGATTTATGGCACAATTGGTTTGAGCAATTAACTGGGTAACAATGAAATAGTATTGGAAGCTGCATGACCATATGCCCAGTGCAAACTTGATAAACCCGCAGATTGCGAAGGGCAGCCAGCAAACTGCAAACCCTAACACAATAGCAATGGCCATCTTTAACACATTTCGTTCTCTTTGCTGGCGTTGTTGTCCAACGTTGACGGATTGCTCGCCTGGACTCCTTTGTGACTTGAGGCTGAAAAAGATGATGATGTAAAGTATGGCTGTCAAAACAACGGGCATAAAACCGAATGCCACAGAAAGTGACAAGTAATAGTTCTCCTTAGACGAGTTCTCTCCAAAGGCTTTTTCCCAGTGCCAGAGACAAGCCAGGTTTCCTTTATTTTCAGCAAGTTTGAGGGCGAAGAGATATGGGGAATGAATAGCCATAGCGACTATCCAAGTGGCGAGAATGAGGAACGGACACCGCTTTGAACTAATGAGGGGAGGACGGAGGGGATATACCACAGCTCCAAATCGACCCACTGCTATCAAAACCAGGCTCTGAATAGACACTGCAGTGGAAACATCCGATAAGAAGTAAACCAGCTTACATAAAGCCTCGCCAAGAAGACCACCGATCAGCCAGGAGTCTACATAGAGCATTTTTATCTCGGGAGGAAACAAAAAAATGGGAAAAAGGAGATCGGACATAGCCATGTTTACGATTAAAAAGTTGATGGGTTTTCTCATGGTTTTCGTCTTGTAGACAATTATACCGACGATCGTGTTCCCAGCCAGCGAAACAATAAAAATCAGGCAGTAGGCAAACGTTTTCCCGATTTTTTCTGCTGTAGGATTCCAGTCGCAGCTCGATGGCAGTGTTCCATTCATCGTTGTATTCACTTTTTCCAACATTGCATACCCTTCAGCTTCAATTCTTTCCCTATCCGGTGCCTATTTGTTACACCAATTAGGGTTTCGTATTTCATTCGTAAGTAGCTCAACAAAATGAAATGACCTATCAGCTTGTAGTCTCCTTTGCAGCTGTTTTTTGTGATGTCACGTAACGCTGCCCCCAAAGAACCGGCGTGCTCACATCCTATTCCTTTGACAAATTAGCCAATCGCGGGCTCCGTTTCATTTTCAAGAACGTTTCGCTGCAAATTTGCTCTTTGAGACTTGTCCAATCAGAGATCACCTTTTTTTCTTTCCATCGCGTGGTGGGGAGTTAAGGGAAAGTCAGATGTCCCCAAAAATCAGAAATCATCGGCGACAATGGCGACTTGAAGAAGCTTTCCATTTCGCGTCTTCCAAGTTTAAAATTGCTGACCTAAATGATTACCAGAAGCTTGCTATTCGGAGAACTGTCGTCAAAAAGGACGATATTTTCGTTAATTTGCCTACAGAATCTGGAAAATCTTTAATTTATCAGCAAAATGGGGCTGACTGGCAAATGTACCTTAATGATCTCGCAGTTAGAGTTTTCAGTTATATACAAAGCAGGTGTCTAAAGGGAAAAAAAAAACATTTAAGGGACGGACCATTAGAAAAGTGATGGGGGCGTGGGGGAGGGGAATTTTCAGCTTGCACGAATTTTTTTTTCGCTCACGGCTTGTGCAGAATTTTTTTTTAGGTGAAACCCTCTGCAGGAATTTTTTTTTCAGACAAATATTGCTTTTTAAAAACGGCCAACACAAACTCCCCTTTGTGGTTCTTAATGTTTGTTAAAAGTACCAGTGGCAGTGTTGCTGTTTATATTGTTGACTAGTTTATGTTGGTAAGAGTTAAAGTTTTAACGCTACCACTACATGTAAATGCACTTTTTCATTTTATTATAGAATCATTATTCAAGGCCATAAGAACAATAATCTAATCTTATTGTGGGCAGAAATAATTTTATAGCATATTTACAAAGATACCAAATTCTAATAATTATATCTTTTTACTATAAATTTTATATGTTGAACAGTTAAATATCGAAACTGTGTATGGAATACACAGGGTACACTGTATGTTGCAGGTAGACTCGCTGCCAATGAAAACCATACTTCGTGGTTCTTAATTTTTGTTAAAAGTACCGATGGCAATGTTAATGTTGCTGTTTATGTGGTTGACAGTTTTAAAGTTTTAACACCTACAGCTACGTGTGAATGCACTTTTTTATTGCATTATAGAATTCTTATTCAAGGCACGGGCTCCTGTTCAAGGGGATAAGACTCATCCTCTAATTTTTATTCTGAGCATAACGAATTTTATAGCATATAATATTTACAAAGATACCAAATTCTAATATTAATTTATTACAAATTTTATTTTATTATTGTCATTAATACAGTATACAGTGTATGTTGTAGCATAACGAGCCAGACGTTCTTAGCAACCAAAAACAGACCTTGGATCCCGTGGAGATGAAAAGCTTCTAGCTCTACATCTCCACGGGATACCAGTGGCTTGTAACATTCCAGTGTAATCATATCCTCGACAGTGATCGTTTGTGTTCCACAAAACGCGTCATGTGTCCAGACACTTTGAAAATCAGTTTATGTTTAATATGCAGTCAGAAATTCTCAAAAATTATTGCAACGAGATTATCAAAAACCTCTCAAGAGGTTACGCTCACGATTACTATGCGTGATAGAAATCACGAGCTCATAATCTTATTGTTTTCAAGTAATGGAGGGGGGCGTAAGGGGGGCCTGAAAACCGCAAAACCGCACAGAAATACGCCAAAAAACCGCAAACCGCATCAAATTTTTTTTCCCGAATATCGAAACCGCACATCCTCTTCGCTTTCATTTGCGACCTCGACGACCTCAGTGGCCATTGTCGCGCATTGAATCACATCAACGAGAACACGAGGCTGTACAGCTGTACGATTGGCCAAAACGGTTAATCACATTAAGTATTAACTGGAAAAGGCCATAATTGCAAACCACAGAGTTAAATTGTAAACTGATATAATAAAACCTGATGCGTTGTAAAACAAAGCATTTATCTCGCGCTGCAAAACAACTGGATGCGGACCGTTCTAAAGAGTGTCATCACCGCAAACACTTTTTTCACTGAAAACCGCGACCTAAAAGTTGTAATTACCGCAAACCGCTTAGTGTTTTGAAACCGCAATACCGCGATTTAAAACAAGAATTACCGCAAAACCGCACCAAAAATAACGCAAAACCGCATCACCGCAAACCCTTACGCCCCCCTCAGTAATGCGAAGCGATTCTGGAAACTACACGAAGGAAAAATCACTATCACGAGTTTGTTACATACCCAGAAGTACTCAGCAACTGTACTGCATGGACTTCAGACTGGGTGAACCAGAACCCACCACAGCATGTTCCTATAATGCCACGCACGACGAAAAAAAACTTTGACGATTTTGTTACATATCTTGAAGCACTCAGCAACTGCATTGCATGGACTTCAGCCTGGGTGAGCCAGAAAGGATATGTAATATGTTCCTTTAATGTCACGCACGACGGAAAAATCACTATGACGATTTTGTTACATATCTCGAATTACTCGTGGACTTCAGTCTGGGTGAACCTGAAAGGATATGTAACATGTTCCTATAATGTACGTCACGCACGTCGGAAAAATAACTTTGACGATTTTCTTACATATCTTGAAGCACTCATCAGCAACTGTGTTGCATGGTCTTCAGCCTGGGTGAACCAGAAAATATCCTCTAACCCTCGGCAACATCAAAATACTACGTGGACGTTTGCGTGGGCAAACCAGAGAGTATTTATAATATGTACCTATGCGGATTTTCTATGTGTCCGAAATAATTGTCTTTGAGAAAACTAGTGTACGATGGACTCAGTATAGGGTCTAACTCACAAATGAAAGTAGTGATTTTTAGTACCTATCTAGTCCCCATACAATCTAAAAGCATGACAATTCGTGTAAGTTATGATATAAATAAAAGATTGATCTGATGATATAACTTGGTACCTTCATCTTCATCCTGATTCGATGCTCTACGAGGTTGGTCATGGCTAGCGCTAGCTGAAGACACTTTCTGGTTCTCTCTGTCGTTCTCAAGTGATTGAATTCATGTATAAGCCAATCGCGGTTGTTGGTTTTGTTTGGTTTTCAACAACTGTTTAATGGTTTCAGCAACAACAGATCCAAACGTATACGTGTATCCAGGGGCAGCTTCTTTGTTGTTCTTCCCGCGAGGAAAATTCGACTGAAAACTGGATCAATTTCGCACAAATGCGTCAGGAGAAACACCATATCTTCTAATTCGGGAGGCAAATCTCGTTTTCTAACCGGTTTGAAATGACCGATGACGGGTTCATTCGAAGTCAATTAGTCTCTATTATATGTAAGCGAACAATATTCCCGCGTTGTGAAAATTTATTATAAAAAAATAGATTATGCGGCCAGATCATATCTGAAAATAACCAGGTTACTTATAGTACGCAGTTTCTTTTATTAAAAGCAATTATCACAAACCACAAAAGAAAGCGCAATATTCTTGCGATGACAGCAACCTAACAGATAAATGACGTCACGCCATAGCAACCGGACCTGGACCTTCCTTCTGCAGGAGTAGGATTTTTTTTTTCTTTACCTTCTTCTTTGCACGAATTTTTTTTCTTGGCAATTTCCCTTGCATGAATTTCCCCCCCCCCCCCATCACTTTTCTAATGGTCCTTATTCCTAGAATAGCAGATTTATCAGCATGGTGAGATGCAACTTTTTGCAAAGCTTAAAAAAATTCTACGAAGGGGGTTCAGAGCCACGTTAAATTTTCGAAAATTCAAGGTGGCTCTGAACCCCCTTCGTAGAATTTTTTTAAACTTTGCAAAAAGTTGCATCTTATCATGCTGATTACAATTCGATAATAAAAAATGGGGGTCACCGAGTTCGTTTTTGAGTTATAAGCGCTTAAAGCTGAAATTAAGGGTGTTTTTAGCAGGTCATATTGTTGCTATGGTAGCCTATTGTGCCACAAAAATAACAGTAACTTGTTCCCCGATGATTGGGTAGTTTGTTGATACCATGACTTTGGCATCAACCGGTGAGTCTTGGAAAGTACTGGAAACTATTTTCAGCCACCTTAAATGTGTCTTTTCAGTAAGAATCGGGAGCATGCCCTCTTAAAATCTTTAAATTTAAGTCTTCTACTAAAATGACAGTACATACTTTTGAAATTAATAAGATTAGTGTTAAAGAATTTCAAACTCGGCTAGCGCTAAAATAAGCGATGCTTTTTTTGAAGCGGGACTGCAGAAAAATGGTAGGTAGAACTCTTAAACAGCATGAAAGATCAAAATGAATATTTATTGTCTAACGTACCATTGTTAAGTTCACTTTCAAATCGTGCTTAATACATAAACCAACTTTACTAAACTTAAAAGTTATTAACTTAAACTTTGAAAAATCTAAATTCAAATCTAAAGCTTTATAGAATATACAGCGGGTAAAAAGAAAACAGCAAATGAAGGAAATCGAATAACGAATGCAGGAAATTTTATTGGCAAAAAGCATTAGCGATGCATGGAGTGAAAGCGATTTTCATAGGACCTCATTGTTCTTCCATTTCGGTTTCAATTCTCCTTCAGTTGATGTGCGCTTTCTTCTTATCAATTGCTCACTGGTTAATTAACGAGGTTTCAGCAAATTGAGTCGGAGATTGATTTGAAATTTTATTTTCTATATGACATTAACAAACGATTTACCACTATAACAGCTGACATTATTGTCTTCCGTGCAAGAATTCTGATAAATATATTATCTCGGTTGCAAAAGATCCGCCGAACGATTCTAAATTAAATTGAGGCCGAAAGTAAAAACGCCAAAGGTTTTGATTTCTGAATATCCGACTGGAGTTTCCTCCTCAAGAATACGTGCGCTGTGCTTCTGTTATTATTTTCACTTTGCCAGTCCTTATTTATCTTACTTCAGTCGTCTTACCGCGAAAATGTGGAGGGAAGGAAGTGGGCTAAGGGCACATACCCGTCAATCCCTTCCCTGCGCTGTCTAAATTCTGAATATTTCAGTTTTTAACAAGATCCGTAGTTTGAAAATCAGAGAACCTAAATAGCTCTTTTCGCGGTTATTTTTTTCTCATTTGCATTACAATGTAATCCAACGTGGATGCGAGACAATTTCATTCTTCCTAAAAAAATGCTTCTTACACTGATTACCAGGAATTAGACTCAACTGATTTCTTAAAATTCGCTCTTAATTTAACAGAAAGTTTTCTAATTTTCTAACTTGCCTTGAATTTCCGTAGTTCATTTGCTTAATAAAAATAAAAACACTTTTCTTTGATGTTTTGGGAATGTAAAAAGAACCATTTTACTGAAATTTAAATCTCCTAGTGCTCAAGAGCATCTTAAGAAATTTTTAAGACCTTTGCGAAAATTTCCACTTGAAATAAAACAGATGCAGGGGTTTATTGCGCAATTTGCGCGAGCCATTGTTGCGACTACAGTAAGAAGATGTTGAACACCACAAGACGACTTTGTGGTTTGGTCCCACTTAAAAAAACTGACTAAGGTTATAATACTGAAGGGCAGCCAGCATACAGCAAATCCTGACACAACAGCAACGGCCATCTTAAGCACATTTCGTTCCCTCCGTAGGCGTTGCCGTTCAGCTTTGATCGATCCAGTACCTGGGATCTTCTGTGATTTGAGCTTTACATAGATGATAACATAAAGTAGGGTTATCAACACTAAAGGGGTATAAAGTAATACCACAAAAATTGCTACAAAGTAGTTTTGTAATGAAGAGGATTCTCCGAAGACGTCGTTCCACTTCATGCTACACACAAACCCTCCTGGAAGTTCGACCAGTTTGAAGGCGATTAGATCTGGGGAGAAGACTGCACCAGCGACGATCCAAGTGGTGAGAATGAAGAACGGGCACAGCTTTGAACTGATGAGTGGGGAACGCAGGGGATATACCACAGCTCCAAATCGATCCACTGCTATCAGAACCAGGCTCTGAATAGACACAGAGAGGGAGATATCTTGGAAGAAGGGCACCAGCTTACATAAGGCCTGACCAAGTGGACCAGTTATCAGCCAGTAGTCAACATACAAACTTGATAGAAGACGCGGGAATACGAAAATTGGATACAGCAGATCAGAGATGGCCATGTTTACGATTAAAAAGTTGATAGGTTTTCTCATACTTTCGGTCCTGTAGACAATGATTCCGATGAACGTGTTCCCAGTCAGCGAAGCAACCATCAAGACGCAATAAGAAAAAGTTAGTCCGATTTTTTCTGCTCTAGAATGATGGAAACCCGATGACTGTGTTCCATTTAGCGTTATATTCAGCCAAGTTGCCGACATCCTTGTTTTTCAGTTATTCACACTGTTTGCCCAGTTGTTCTGATGAGTTTTCCGGAAAAATCTTTTGAACGGCTGTCAGCTGCACCGATCATTTAGCGTTATTTAGGCGTTTTTTTTACCAGAATATATCTTTTTTCATCTGAGTTTGTTCAGTTTGTCAACCACTATATTTTACAATATTCTTCTTAGACATGAAGGCGGCTGGACCAATCACTTGGCTTGAAATTTTAATTTCTCGCTTTTGAATTGTTATTATGTTGTATTTAAAGCAGATGTCTGCAGCATGGAACACGATGTTTGAGTACCTCACGTGATAACATCGTAGAAATGATTGACAGAAGCTTCCTGTTCATATATGTACCCCCCGCACCCGGGTCCCCGCACAGCCCTTTAAGGACGTTCGCGCTAATTGTTTCTGCACATCCTTGCTGCGCACGCAAATTAACATGCCACGTCATCCATGAGCGCGCGCGCTAAGTCATAAAATAAACAAATGATAAGGCAGATGGCCATTGCTAGAGCTTTGACTGGATTTGACGATCTTGGACGTTCGGTCACCCCAATTTTTCTTTCGTTGGATCATTTTCTCTACTGATTTTCTACGTTTAGGGAAAAAATGAAAAAAATCAATCGACTAGAAGTTTAAATTTTTGGCAAAATGCACCATCGAATTCCGTTCTTAGTAGCTCTTCGTGCATCTGTGCGGCGGTCTCAAATGCCTCTTAAAGGGTTAAATTTTGTGAAAACGTCAGTAAGATTTGGAATTATTTACGCAACAGACCCACTTCTACAAAATATGACTACGATCGTTTGCCTCCGTTGACTCACCTTCGATATTTTTGACTATAAACCCCTGTAGACCGTGCTCAATGATATGCGACAATTGGAGATGGAGATGATAACCGTCCATCAAAACATGGTGTTTTTAAAGACCGCTTGGTCTGAGGGTCTGCTGTGCGATTAATAACTGCTGTTATTGTCAACATAGTGAAAATCGCATGCAGTACGAAGTTCGTGCCTGAACGGAAAACATCCGAGCACTGAACCCGCTGTAAGTGATTGACAAAAGTTTCCTGTTTAGGGTTCTCACTCATTCAACAAAGGCCTGATTAGAAAATTAAGCTACGATGTAAAACATCCATATGGCGCAAAATAGAAAGAATAATTCCAAAATAAAATAAAGAAGACAAAGAGAAACTCGCAATTTTTTTTTATTAGAACCTAGTGTAATAAAAACAAATACAATAACTAGGGGTGGCGAATGGTACCCGGAAAATTCAAGGTCTCGGAAATTTGCGCTGCGATCTAAAACGTGATCATCTAAAACGTGTTTTGTAAACTTAAAACTGTGTGTTTTCAACTCAAAGTTATTTCATGTCTGCTGCTACTTCGCAAAACCTTACTTATTGTACTGTTCCAGTTTTTCCTAAACTTTCTCTGCTTGTCTGAATTTATTTGCTTTATGTTTTTTTTTTTTTCATTTTAACTCCAACATAGCTCATTCAATGAGAACTTTGATCACTAACAGTTTAATCAGCAATTTCGTGCTTCTCTCAATGAAAGTTTCTCCTCATTTGTTTTGTTAACGCCAACCCTGTAAACCCTTGTCATTTTAAGTAATATCGCATTCTTCTTTAAATTCAACTTCCCCATTCAAGAAGACCGCAAATTTTATTGATAATACACATCTTACACCTGGTTAGAATTAGCCGCAGTTAATGGGGTTTTGCGCGCATGTGCTTTGTTTTGGCGGAGGAAGCTGAAAAGAAATAGAACCTCTAAAGTTCGAGGAAACACCTTTTAAAAACATACTTTCCACAAAAAAGTCAAGTCAGGGATCAAATAACTGGCACGCCACAATTCTCTTTGAATAAGTTAATCAAAAGGCAGAAAGTTTAACCGCTACAGATGGAATATTATTTTTAAATAATGTTTGAAATAAAGTTTGAAATCAGCTCCGGCGCCTCGTGTCCGCATCTCTCCCACGAACTAAAACGGGTTAAGTGTTGATCAGTCCGTAGTAGTCCCAAAAAATATGTGGAAAAAGGACTGTGCGTGTGTATTTTTTTGTGATCATTCATGCACTGAAATGGCCGTTAAAAACGAACTCCGGGACCCCCATTTTTTATTATCGAATTGTAATCAGCATGATAAGATGCAACTTTTTGCAAAGTTTAAAAAAATTCTACGAAGGGGGTTCAGAGCCACCTTGAATTTTCGAAAATTTAACGTGGCTCTGAACCCCCTTCGTAGAATTTTTTTAAGCTTTGCAAAAAGTTGCATCTCACCATGCTGATAAATCTGCTATTCTAGGAATAAGGACCATTAGAAAAGTGATGGGGGGGGGGGGGGGGGAAAAAATTCATGCAAGGGAAATTGCCAAGAAAAAAAATTCGTGCAAAGAAGAAGGTAAAGAAAAAAAAAATCCTACTCCTGCAGAAGGAAGGTCCAGGTCCGGTTGCTATGGCGTGACGTCATTTATCTGTTAGGTTGCTGTCATCGCAAGAATATTGCGGTTTCTTTTGTGGTTTGTGATAATTGCTTTTAATAAAAGAAACTGCGTACTATAAGTAACCTGGTTATTTTCAGATATGATCTGGCCGCATAATCTATTTTTTTATAATAAATTTTCACAACGCGGGAATATTGTTCGCTTACATATAATAGAGACTAATTGACTTCGAATGAACCCGTCATCGGTCATTTCAAACCGGTGAGAAAACGAGATTTGCCTCCCGAATTAGAAGATATGGTGTTTCTCCTGACGCATTTGTGCGAAATTGATCCAGTTTTCAGTCGAATTTTCCTCGCGGGAAGAACAACAAAGAAGCTGCCCCTGGATACACGTATACGTTTGGATCTGTTGTTGCTGAAACCATTAAACAGTTGTTGAAAACCAAACAAAACCAACAACCGCGATTGGCTTATACATGAATTCAATCACTTGAGAACGACAGAGAGAACCAGAAAGTGTCTTCAGCTAGCGCTAGCCATGACCAACCTCGTAGAGCATCGAATCAGGATGAAGATGAAGGTACCAAGTTATATCATCAGATCAATCTTTTATTTATATCATAACTTACACGAATTGTCATGCTTTTAGATTGTATGGGGACTAGATAGGTACTAAAAATCACTACTTTCATTTGTGAGTTAGACCCTATACTGAGTCCATCGTACACTAGTTTTCTCAAAGACAATTATTTCGGACACATAGAAAATCCGCATAGGTACATATTATAAATACTCTCTGGTTTGCCCACGCAAACGTCCACGTAGTATTTTGATGTTGCCGAGGGTTAGAGGATATTTTCTGGTTCACCCAGGCTGAAGACCATGCAACACAGTTGCTGATGAGTGCTTCAAGATATGTAAGAAAATCGTCAAAGTTATTTTTCCGACGTGCGTGACGTACATTATAGGAACATGTTACATATCCTTTCAGGTTCACCCAGACTGAAGTCCACGAGTAATTCGAGATATGTAACAAAATCGTCATAGTGATTTTTCCGTCGTGCGTGACATTAAAGGAACATATTACATATCCTTTCTGGCTCACCCAGGCTGAAGTCCATGCAATGCAGTTGCTGAGTGCTTCAAGATATGTAACAAAATCGTCAAAGTTTTTTTTCGTCGTGCGTGGCATTATAGGAACATGCTGTGGTGGGTTCTGGTTCACCCAGTCTGAAGTCCATGCAGTACAGTTGCTGAGTACTTCTGGGTATGTAACAAACTCGTGATAGTGATTTTTCCTTCGTGTAGTTTCCAGAATCGCTTCGCATTACTGAGGGGGGCGTAAGGGTTTGCGGTGATGCGGTTTTGCGTTATTTTTGGTGCGGTTTTGCGGTAATTCTTGTTTTAAATCGCGGTATTGCGGTTTCAAAACACTAAGCGGTTTGCGGTAATTACAACTTTTAGGTCGCGGTTTTCAGTGAAAAAAGTGTTTGCGGTGATGACACTCTTTAGAACGGTCGGCATCCAGTTGTTTTGCAGCGCGAGATAAATGCTTTGTTTTACAACGCATCAGGTTTTATTATATCAGTTTACAATTTAACTCTGTGGTTTGCAATTATGGCCTTTTCCAGTTAATACTTAATGTGATTAACCGTTTTGGCCAATCGTACAGCTGTACAGCCTCGTGTTCTCGTTGATGTGATTCAATGCGCGACAATGGCCACTGAGGTCGTCGAGGTCGCAAATGAAAGCGAAGAGGATGTGCGGTTTCGATATTCGGGAAAAAAAATTTGATGCGGTTTGCGGTTTTTTGGCGTATTTCTGTGCGGTTTTGCGGTTTTCAGGCCCCCCTTACGCCCCCCTCCATTACTTGAAAACAATAAGATTATGAGCTCGTGATTTCTATCACGCATAGTAATCGTGAGCGTAACCTCTTGAGAGGTTTTTGATAATCTCGTTGCAATAATTTTTGAGAATTTCTGACTGCATATTAAACATAAACTGATTTTCAAAGTGTCTGGACACATGACGCGTTTTGTGGAACACAAACGATCACTGTCGAGGATATGATTACACTGGAATGTTACAAGCCACTGGTATCCCGTGGAGATGTAGAGCTAGAAGCTTTTCATCTCCACGGGATCCAAGGTCTGTTTTTGGTTGCTAAGAACGTCTGGCTCGTTATGCTACAACATACACTGTATACTGTATTAATGGCAATAATAAAATAAAATTTGTAATAAATTAATATTAGAATTTGGTATCTTTGTAAATATTATATGCTATAAAATTCGTTATGCTCAGAATAAAAATTAGAGGATGAGTCTTATCCCCTTGAACAGGAGCCCGTGCCTTGAATAAGAATTCTATAATGCAATAAAAAAGTGCATTCACACGTAGCTGTAGGTGTTAAAACTTTAAAACTGTCAACCACATAAACAGCAACATTAACATTGCCATCGGTACTTTTAACAAAAATTAAGAACCACGAAGTATGGTTTTCATTGGCAGCGAGTCTACCTGCAACATACAGTGTACCCTGTGTATTCCATACACAGTTTCGATATTTAACTGTTCAACATATAAAATTTATAGTAAAAAGATATAATTATTAGAATTTGGTATCTTTGTAAATATGCTGTAAAATTATTTCTGCCCACAATAAGATTAGATTATTGTTCTTATGGCCTTGAATAATGATTCTATAATAAAATGAAAAAGCGCATTTACATGTAGTGGTAGCGTTAAAACTTTAACTCTTACCAACATAAACTAGTCAACAATATAAACAGCAACACTGCCACTGGTACTTTTAACAAACATTAAGAACCACAAAGGGGAGTTTGTGTTGGCCGTTTTTAAAAAGCAATATTTGTCTGAAAAAAAAATTCCTGCAGAGGGTTTCACCTAAAAAAAAATTCTGCACAAGCCGTGAGCGAAAAAAAAATTCGTGCAAGCTGAAAATTCCCCTCCCCCACGCCCCCATCACTTTTCTAATGGTCCGTCCCTTAAATGTTTTTTTTTCCCTTTAGACACCTGCTTTGTATATAACTGAAAACTCTAACTGCGAGATCATTAAGGTACATTTGCCAGTCAGCCCCATTTTGCTGATAAATTAAAGATTTTCCAGATTCTGTAGGCAAATTAACGAAAATATCGTCCTTTTTGACGACAGTTCTCCGAATAGCAAGCTTCTGGTAATCATTTAGGTCAGCAATTTTAAACTTGGAAGACGCGAAATGGAAAGCTTCTTCAAGTCGCCATTGTCGCCGATGATTTCTGATTTTTGGGGACATCTGACTTTCCCTTAACTCCCCACCACGCGATGGAAAGAAAAAAAGGTGATCTCTGATTGGACAAGTCTCAAAGAGCAAATTTGCAGCGAAACGTTCTTGAAAATGAAACGGAGCCCGCGATTGGCTAATTTGTCAAAGGAATAGGATGTGAGCACGCCGGTTCTTTGGGGGCAGCGTTACGTGACATCACAAAAAACAGCTGCAAAGGAGACTACAAGCTGATAGGTCATTTCATTTTGTTGAGCTACTTACGAATGAAATACGAAACCCTAATTGGTGTAACAAATAGGCACCGGATAGGGAAAGAATTGAAGCTGAAGGGTATGCAATGTTGGAAAAAGTGAATACAACGATGAATGGAACACTGCCATCGAGCTGCGACTGGAATCCTACAGCAGAAAAAATCGGGAAAACGTTTGCCTACTGCCTGATTTTTATTGTTTCGCTGGCTGGGAACACGATCGTCGGTATAATTGTCTACAAGACGAAAACCATGAGAAAACCCATCAACTTTTTAATCGTAAACATGGCTATGTCCGATCTCCTTTTTCCCATTTTTTTGTTTCCTCCCGAGATAAAAATGCTCTATGTAGACTCCTGGCTGATCGGTGGTCTTCTTGGCGAGGCTTTATGTAAGCTGGTTTACTTCTTATCGGATGTTTCCACTGCAGTGTCTATTCAGAGCCTGGTTTTGATAGCAGTGGGTCGATTTGGAGCTGTGGTATATCCCCTCCGTCCTCCCCTCATTAGTTCAAAGCGGTGTCCGTTCCTCATTCTCGCCACTTGGATAGTCGCTATGGCTATTCATTCCCCATATCTCTTCGCCCTCAAACTTGCTGAAAATAAAGGAAACCTGGCTTGTCTCTGGCACTGGGAAAAAGCCTTTGGAGAGAACTCGTCTAAGGAGAACTATTACTTGTCACTTTCTGTGGCATTCGGTTTTATGCCCGTTGTTTTGACAGCCATACTTTACATCATCATCTTTTTCAGCCTCAAGTCACAAAGGAGTCCAGGCGAGCAATCCGTCAACGTTGGACAACAACGCCAGCAAAGAGAACGAAATGTGTTAAAGATGGCCATTGCTATTGTGTTAGGGTTTGCAGTTTGC
>JAHPZR010032460.1:0-11183 GCA_019787425.1 Platygyra sinensis | reverse complement strand
AATGTAGAAAACCTCCCTCCGCCTCTATTTTCGTACATTTCCTCGCCGGTGTTCTAAAACAGTGACCGTTGTGTTTTATCTACAGTGTAATACACGGTCAGGCTTTCTGTTTGTAATAAACTCTGCAGTGCTGAGTTTTTAGATACCTACTCTCTAACATGTTAGTGTTTTTATCGATGTTACAAAAGCCGCGGCGGTGACGTTTTCGTTGTCTTAATTGTTCTCAGAAAGCCGGACGGAACGAGGGCCACGGGAAGCAGGGCGAATGACTGAGAGGAAATTTCTTTTATCGCCTTGAGGGAACGCCGCCCTCTATCACCTGGAAGCCCCTGTGATAGTTGACACAAAACCAGGTTACAGACCATTGCCGTGACCGTCATGCTCGACATAAATAACATTATGCGTGAACATAATGTTTGGCTATAAGCTGACACCTGATTAACTCACTGTTGGTTGACTGTGTTCATGAACCACATAAAATATGAATAAGAAGCCACTCGTCAATCATTTGCTACGACGTCATCACTCCGGGATGAATGCTTAAATGTTTTTTTTTTTCTTTTCTTCAGACAACCTGCTTTGTTATTTATAACAGAAAAACCCTAAGCTCGCTGATATCACGAGGAGAGGTGCAGCATTGCGGGTGTATCCCTATATCCCATGACTAATTATCCCTTGTGATATTCTTCAAGAAATATTCTTGTCATGTTTCTTGTAAGCAATGAGTAATATCATTGATTAATCACATGTGTTGTTATATAGGGAACTGATGTTTTTGAATATTCCGCGCAGTAGGTTTTTATCATTGTTAATAAGGCATAATTGTAATCATGATATTATCAGAAGATTTAGATTAAGTAAGAATTTCTTCTTCCTCCTTGCTGACACTATAGTGATAAATCATGATCATTATCAGAATATTTTAATGAAAGTACAGAATTTCTTCTTCCTCCTCGTGATATAGTGGATAAATCATGATATTATCAGAATATTTACTTAAGTCAAGAATTGTTTCTGTCTTCCCTCCTCGTGATATAGTGATAAATCATGATATTATCAGAATATTTTAATTAAGTAGAATTTCTTCTTCCCCCTGTGGATATAGTGATAAATCATGATATTATCAGAACATGGGCATTAAGTAAGAATTTCTTTCTGCCCCCCTGTGAGAATAGTGATACATCATGATATTATGCAGAAATATGCTCATTAAGTAAGATATAGAATTGCTGCGTCCTCTTCCTTCCGTGTGACTCTATAGTGATTCATATCATGATAGTATCAGCATATTTAATTAAGTAAAGGAATTTTCTTTTTCCCCCTGTGGTAATAGTGATACAGTCATGATATTATCAGAAACATTTTAATTAAGTAAGAAGTTTTCTCTTCCCCCCAGGTTTAGTTTATTAAGTCATTCTGAGAATATCACGATTTATCACTATATCACAGGGGTAAAAGAAAGTCTTAATTAATATTCTGATAATATCATGATTTATCACTATATCACAGGGGCAAGAAGAAAGTCTTAATTAAATATTCTGATAATATCATGATTTATCACTATATCACAGGGGCAAGAAGAAAGTCTTAATTAAATATTCTGATAATATCATGATTTATCACTATATCACAGGGGCAAGAAGAAAGTCTTAATTAAATATTCTGATAATATCATGATTTATCACTATATCACAGGGGCAAGAAGAAAGTCTTAATTAAATATTCTGATAATATCATGATTTATCACTATATCACAGGGGCAAGAAGAAAGTCTTCTTAATTAAATATTCTGATAATATCATGATTTATCACTATATCACAGGGGCAAGAAGAACTTCTTCCTTAATTAAATATTCTGATAATATCATGATTTATCACTATATCACAGGGGCAAGAAGAACTTCTTCCTTAATTAAATATTCTGATAATATCATGATTTATCACTATATCACAGGGGCAAGAAGAACTTCTTCCTTAATTAAATATTCTGATAATATCATGATTTATCACTATATCACAGGGGCAAGAAGAACTTCTTCCTTAATTAAATATTCTGATAATATCATGATAAATTATGCTTATATGATAAAAACCTAATGCGGAATATCAAAAAATCAGTCCCTTATAAAACCATTGATTAATCATGATATTAATCATTGCTTACAAGAAACATACAAGATATTTCTTGATATATCACAAGGATAATTAGTCATGATATAGTGATACACCGCAATGCTGCACCTCTCTCGTGATATCGCAGTTAGGGTTTTCTGTTATAAACAAAGCAGGTGTCTGAAGGAAAAAAAAAACATTTAAGCATCTCACGTGATAACGTCGTGCAAATGATTGACAGTGGCTTCTTATTCATATTTTATGTGGTTCAGAGCACAGTCAACAAACAGTGAGTTAATCAAGTGTCAGCTTATAGCCAAACATTATGTTCACGCATAATGTCGAGCATGACGGTCACGCAATGGTCTGTAACCTGGTTTGTGTCAACTATCACTCCAGGTGATAGAGGGGGCGTTCCCTCAACGATAAAAGAAATTTCTCTCGAGTAATTCGCCCTTCTTTCCTTGACTCTTGTTCCGTCGGCTTTCTCAGAAAATTAAGACAACGAAAACGTCACCGCATCGGCTGTAACATCTGATAAAACACTAACATATTAGAGAGTAGTTATCTAAAACTCAGCACTGCAGAGTTTATTTAACAAAACAAGAAGCCTGAACCGTGTATTACACTGTGATAAAACACAACGGGCACTGTTTTAGAACACCGGCGAGGGAAATGTAGAAAATACGAGCCGGAGGCGAGTGTTTTCTACATTTCTCGAGTTTTTTTAAATGTCCGAGTTGGCCGCAGTGTAATACACGACTCAGGCTTCTTCATTTGCTTTATGATATAGAGTTTACACGCAAACAATAAAACACGCTTTTTCTAGGTTTAACACTGATAAAACTTGGGTTTTTGACCAATCAGAGCGCGCGCAGGGTCTGTGAATAACCTTATTTATTTTATATGGGGCGTTAAACTTTCCACACTGGTTCTTTTTTGGATATAAGATAATTAAATAAATATAACCATAATGATTTTGTTCCATTGCCACCGCTTTGTTATCTTTCATTCAACTTGAACTTGATTTACTGTTTGATAAGCCATTTTACCATTCGACGCGTTGTTTTCTTCTTTTCCATTGGCCGAGAGCCCACCACGTGACCTGCAAATAACTGCCTACAAATGATGGTCGTAGTACCGTTAAACGTGCTTTGCTGCACATAATATTCTGCTCATGCGTAATTGGAACTACGCTCTCGAGAGAAAAATGGTAGATCGCTTCCCCGAGCTGCCAGGAAGTGATTAAAATATGAAAACGAACTTGGTGATCAAATGATAAATTAATTATTGGACTCGGTTATCGCAAAATATCGTGATTTGTCAGTGTCTCGCCTCTAACAATTCACGATATTTTGCTAAACCTCGTCCAATAATTGTTAAATATTCTCCTCTTTCACATTTATTTTGTTATCGCCAACCGAGTAAACACTTGTCACTTTATATTGTATTGAAAATGGAATTACCCTCTTAAGTTTGCTACTTGAAAGTTAATTGTTAACAATGACAATGTTTTGTTTGTCAAAAGTGTTTTCGCGTCTATTTAGACTGAGTCAGATGTTTTTGTAAGTGCTTAATGAACCGAGGGAGAAAGAAGGGATTTTTGCGTTTTGACGCGTCCAAATTTTTCTTTAAATAGAACTGTGAATTAAAACTGTTAGACAGAAACAAGTAATACTGAGCCATGTGTAATAGCATTAAATTGATATTAAGCTTATATTTAGCGCTCTGGGATGGGCTTGAGACCTTTATAGTCATATTCAGATTCTATTGACTAATCATTCTATTTTCACTGAGAGGGTCTGTCACGAGGCTAATTAGCTGTTGTTAAAAAAGATGGTCAGTCAGATGGGGCCTTGAATATGTTAATTACGTTCTCGAATTTAGGGAAGCCGTTGAAAAAGTGTGCACAGTGCAGTTTAAAGACACTCTACTTATGTTCTACTGAGGGCGGGATGAATGTTTGGATTGATCTCGTCATTGGCTGGAAAGAAATTAACGAATAGGAAAGGTTCGTCAGTTAGGCAGATTGCTTCTGACTGTTATGACAATCTACAGGCTAGGGGAGGGGTGGGCTTCACAAAGTTCTAAACGGGGAGGCTCCGCCTTGAGGTCCAATCTCTTACTTTTTAATATACCCAATAAAAAGTCATCCCGATGCCTTAGCAGAGCCTGCTAATTGTGTTGTTCAGTTTAAGGGATTTTGTCAGATCTCCAATATCAGCCGGTAATAGGCGCTTTGTATGCAGGATCCGGTTACATGGTACGGAATAAATTACACTGGGGCGCAAATAACGCAGTGGGACTTCCAAAACAAAGGAACTCTTACCAGTCCAGCCCGACTTTCATTTCTTTTGAAAGTCCCACAACGTATAATTTGCGTCCCAGCATAATTAATTCTTTACTATGTGATCGGATCTTGCAAAGGGCCTATCTGAACTGCTGCCGCACAGGTGTGTTATGAGTTAACTCTGCAGAGTCATGACGCTTTCTCAAGAATCCATGTGCGCTTTTTTAAAGAACGTTAAGACTCGCTAAATATGAGTCATGCATACATACCATATGATTTCTTACACTCAATGACATGAGGAAAAGATACTGAAGTTAAATTAAAAACACGAAAAGATTTTTCAAATGTTTGCATCTGTGTAGCTTATGAAAGCTGGCGATAAAGGAAATAATATTCCCGTAACAAAGCACGTCCAGTGTTAGAATCCCACCATTAACTAAGCTCGATTTAAAAATCGTCTGATGCCTCAGTAGAGTCTGTTACTAGTTGTTAGAGTTGTCGAAGTAGTGACTCGGTTTCGCATTTACGGCTTACAGTGCTCGATCAAATTCATTATGTTTTCAAAATGAAATTTCCTTAAATTAATGAGCTCGAGAGTGTACAAATAAAATTGAAGCAAGTAGAATAAGTAGAATATTTTGTGAACTTTACATACAACGGATGAATTTAAATTGTTTGTATAAAAAATCATTTATTGCAGTAGATATATCTAGCAACCTTTGTGGCATTTCAGGTGTAAAAGTATGGGATCCCTAATAAAAGGGTTCTCCAAATCTCCACTGAAACAGTGGGTATTATGTCTAGGGGTGGATGTATGTACAGGAATTGTTGTAAGCAGAAAATCGAAAATAACGGGAAATAAAATTTAGCCAAAAATTGTATAGTGTTAAAGAATACACTAACGTTGAGGGACCAACAAACTGCAAAGCAGCCACGTCAACCGCAAGGCAGTGCAACAATAATGATAATAATAATTATATAACGGAGAGATTAGCATGGAGTGGTCATTAGAGAAAGGGGGAGGTTAAAATTAGTGATTAAGCTAGGAGGAGGGGGAAAAAAATTTTTTAGACTTAAAAAATTTGATGTGTATATGAATGAAACTCAAAATTTTACCCAAGGGGTATCTATTTAAAACATAAAAAAAATTAAAATTCAGAGACCCAAAAATGTAAGTTTAAATGATTTAATGTAATAAAAACATTGTATGAAAATTACAATTAGTATTTGAAAAACTGAATACTCTCTTGTTATTGAAAAGGAAAAAATATATATACAGCATTTTTCGTTCTAAAAAAAATATGATCTATGTGAATCGAAATTAACAGATTAATGGTATTTTTCTTCTCAAAAATATGGGGTCTATATGATTAAAAATTATTTATAACATAGCTAGCAGAGCCACGCAATCAAATTTAGTATACGTAAGCGTGCTTAAAATCCCGATGGTGCACTCTCGCGCTGATGGCGTGAGCAAATCGCTTTGCCAGAAAAGTTTTTTTTTTCGCGCGAGCGGCCATTGTTAGCGTGGGGAAAAATATTCAGATATTTCGCGACAATAATGGATAGAAACAGAGACTCCACCCACCAGTCCCAAAACAAAGACAATTTCCGACCTTTTCTCTTGGGCTGGAGTTCTTAAATGAGGCAGAAAAAGAGAAAAACAACGGAACAGGAGACTCAGCATCGGCGCCATCACGATTCGCTTCACTGTTCGAGGGTGAAATGCAATTTTGACAGAAAGACACTCTGTTAAAACCAAACAAGTTACAAACTGGTCTGTTTCATCCTTCAAAGGTAAGCTTAAATTTTTCCGTTTTGAAATTGTTAAATATGAAACTCGAGCTTTCAAAAGAAAGATTGAAATAAAACTAATTCCTATTTTGTTTATTTCGTTTACCGCGAACAATCACTTCTGATATTGTTGTCCGTTATTCGCGTCGGATTTTATGCACAATTCCACCGGCTATGTTATAAAACAATTGGTTCATGCTTTTAGCTGTGCACTATCGAGTTATGGAGCACTTGGGAAGTTTGGAGAGCACTCAAGAAGCTTCTTTCGTGCTCTCCAAACTTCCCGCGTGCTCCATTTAAGAAATAGAAAACATGTACCGTGTTTGTATCGAGTTATACAAACACGAGTGGAAGTTTGGGAGAACGAGAAATGCTGTGGGAACACGAGCCGCAGGCGAGTGTTTCCACAGCTTTTTCGAGTTCTCCCAAACTTTCACGAGTGTTTGTATAACTCGATACAAACACGATGTACATGTTTTCTATTTCTTTTAGAAAACACCACGACGAGAAAAAGGAAAACAACTTGTTAACTTTGATTATCGAAATGTAAATTCTCTTTGCTCGCGCCATCACTACGTCAACAAGCGCGCGCTAGTTCTGTGTCTCCATCGAGTTATACAAACACGATTTTCAACCAATCAGCGCGCGTGCTTTCTTAGGACTGTTTTCTAAAACTCGATAGTGCACGCTAAAGCATGAACCAATTGTTAAATAGATTATTGGTATTAATGAATTCTCTATTCAGAAATAGCCAAGTGGCATGATGAACATCATAATAGAACCAAATATTATCTTTAGAGTCTAAGCTGTTATTAATATTGCTTTTTGTAGTGTGGTCCAGTACTGAGATGTAAGAATCCATTCTGTGATCAGGTACTTTGAACAGCCATTACCCAGGAAAAACAGCATCAGCTTAAATGTGTCGGTATCTCCAATCGATTTCTTCCAAAATAATTGTTGGATGTCTTGTGGCCAGGTGGATAGTGGGTAAAAAGCATCTCCATTTAACAGAATAAGTAAATTCCTTCTTTTTGGATTAATCTTGACCTCTCTTTTCTTTTTCATTCACTCATTCATTCAATTGTGTCGTTTTATTAATATATTTTCAGTAGTAAGACTAGCAACCTTTGTGGCATTATAGGTGTTGAAAGTGGAATCCCTAAGCAGGGTTCCCACTCAACTGATAAGAAATCAGTGGGTAAAAGGAAATGTTGCGTATGTGTGGGCGGGTATGTATATGTATAACAATAATCAAATGAAAATTAAATGTCAATGATTAATTGAGGGAGTGACTTCTGTAACACAGCACTCTCCAGCTCAATAACAGATTAGAAGGAGTAAAATGAAATGAAACAAAATAAAGAAATGTCAATAGGTTAACTGAAAGCAATCATAACTGCTAAATGGTATGAAAAGTAAGGGTTAGAAACATTTTATTGAAAAAGTAAGAAATAAAAAAAATAATAATTAAAAATAAATGATTGATAAAAAAATGAAATTTCCTGAAATTAATGAGCTCGAGAGTGTACAAATATAATTGATGCAAGTAGAATAAGTAGAATATTTTGTGAACTTTACATACAACGGATGAATTTAAATTTTGTGTAACTGTCATGTATGTGTTCTTTTAAGGAATAATTGTAACTGAGTTCTTTTGGATCAAGGGTGAACTGATGGGTAACACTTCAGGTCTGCTTGAAAACGTGAAAGTTTTTACGTGTTTTGTCTCACTGGGCTCATTCTTCAGAGATTATTTTTTCTTTTTCCTCAATAATATCCCAGTTAGAGTTTTCTGTTGTATGAGTGGCAGGTGAAGGAAAAACCGGCGTTTGAGCATCCCACGTGATACGTTTTGCAAATGATTGACAGAAGCTTTATGTTTTTATATGTTCCCACACGGTTAACAGACACCGAGTAAATTAGACGCCAGTTTGTAAATATTTTCCTTTCTGAGAAAATTAAGACCACAAAAACACTAATATATCTGAGAGTAGTTACCTAAAACTCGACATAGTAGAGTTTTTCAGTTCTTAAATGCCCCGATAAAGCTTCTGTCAGAATAAAACATCATGTATTTGACCGTTGCGTTAAAACTTTCCACAACGGTATTTTTTGGATAGGTAAAAAAGAGAAAATGCTCGTCCGTCTTAATTTGCAAACAGCTGGTTAAAAACATAATCATTATTTTATAACTCGTTCATTTTCAGAGAAGCTAGAAGAAGAAATCATTTGAATTGCTTTTAATTTAATTTAATTGCTAATTGTAAACATGTAGTGAAAGCCGTTCTAGCTACAAGATTGCAACACCAGTTCAGACTGGAACCTTTCTACATTCTATGGCTTCTGTGTTCTATGTGTATGTGTTCTGTTCTTCTCTGTTCCTCAGGTTCGCTAGGTAACATTAAAGGTGTTTTATGCCTTTCCTTCTGGCTTTTTCGTTCGAAAGGAGCCATAATCGGGGACAGAGACCGTAAGCGCGCGCCATTTGTAGTATTGGGGTTGGCGCCATGATATGGGACAATTTTTCTATTTTTAGAACAAATTGCGCCATCGCCTGCGGCACACGCGCGTACATTGCTGCGAGGATTTTCGCGGAAGTGACGCAGGGGAAATGGCGTCCGAAATTCTCGAAATCGTTTATGCTTTAGCCCACAACTCAACGCCTTTATGGCTGTTGGAATTTTGCATAAGTATTTTCGCCGTAAGTTACTCCAGTTTGAGTGAAGACAGTGCCGAATTTAGGTATATCCCGATTTATATCGCTAACCAAGTTGAGTTCCGCTGCTCCTTTTACAAGAACTCCACATTACTACAAAATAAATTTCACTTATGAAGAAGATTAACAGCTTTTCCATTACACAGAAAAAAAAGCTAGATGCATTGGGTATGTTTGGATATAGCAGCGTTTAGGCGCGGGCCCAATAAGTGACAACAGGTTTATGTCCGTAGATGCTGCTTAGTTTTGTTTGTGTAAAAATCCAATAAATTGTCTGTTGTCGATGAATAACAGCGCCCAGCAAGTAAAACATGACAAATTGGGCTTCGCACTTTGGTGTGAAAACGTACATCGAACTCATATAATATCTCTAGATTTGAATATTTTTTAAGGTTGATTAATGTTTGAGAACATATTAAAAGCTTAGCTGAAAATATGTGAATACAGCAGAAATAATTAGAAAAGTTACGATGACGCTTTTAATCAACTCGAATAAAGATTTCGATTGAGTCGGATCACCTTGTCTATTTTATTTTCGCAGTGTAAAGTTTCACTATGTGGAAGAAACACACATGATAGTAGCCTTTTGGTGAAATTTGTTATAGTATCTCAGCACAAAGGACAACGAAACAAATCTTTTTCATGATTTGTTCAAAATCTGAAAACACCGACTCGGACTTGAAAGTGCACGCGCTGCACTATGCAAATGAACTGCTCTTACGCGTCAGACTTGCCTTTCAAAAACTTTTGCAAACTCGCCAAACGAGCAGAAACAATAAGAAACTATCAAAAATAGGTTTTGGTTATGATTAAGCATTGTTTGGCAAACTCACAAATTAACTCGATACGGGAGTAAACAGTTTTCTTACAGAACTTTTCTCTACAAAACAAACACAAAAGTTTACGGGAAAAATTAGCCGGCGAGCGGATTTTATTCATTCACAGGGCGAAATTAAAGAAATTCTTGACCCTGAAAAACACACCTTTTGCATTAAATCAGAGCATAAAAGTACATAGAAGAGCCCTGGTTCTTCTTCTCTGCGTTATTCCCTGCCATCTCTGTGAAAAATCGGCAAGAGAATCTCGCAACTCTCACCATTTGATCACGCAACGTGACAACATTCACGCGAGAACCAACGACACGTGCGTGGATCAGCGCGCATATTTGAGGCCAGGATGACGCAATTTGTTCTAAAAATAGAAAAATTGTCCCATATCATGGGTCCACGCGCATCCCAAGACTTTACGGTCTCCGTCCCCGATTATGACTCCTGCGTTCGAGTAATTTTTTTCTTTCACTCAGTAATATCCCAGTTTGAGTTTTGTGTTGCATTTAGAGTTTTATGGGATTAGCAGACAGTTGTAAATAACCTCTTTTATCTCCTTTTCACTTTTTGTATAGATTTGTGAATAAACAGTTATTATTTTTATTACTATTACTATTACTATTACTTTTACTATGAAAACTTGGTGCTCTGAGGATCGACTGTGTGATTGATAATTGCTGTTATTGTTAGCATAGTGAAAATCGCATGAAGGAAGAGGTTTGTGCGTGAAGAGAAAACCTCCGAGCTCTGAACGTGCAAATGATTGATAGAAGTGTCCTGGCAGTCTTCTCACTAATTCATGAAAGGCCTGAGTAGAACATGACATGGAATAATATTAAACTACCATTAAAAACATCCATATGGCGGGAAATAGAAAGAATAATTCTAAAATAAAATCAGACAGAGACATGAAATAGCATCTCTTTCCAACTCTGGACAAATTTACTTAAGTAAAACCTCTGAATAGAAAGAGAAATTTTAAAACGATACGACAAAAAGCGACACGTAATTTCCATCTTAGAGCTCTGCCAAAAAAAGAAAAACCGGCAGTCACCAGCAGGACAGCTTCAGAAGCACTGGCAAATACAGGATGTGTTCATCCGAGGGCAAACCCAAGATGTTTTTCCAAATATGCAGGTTTATCATCCCAGGAAAGGGACTAGTTTGTAGTATGTAACTGATTGCATTTGCCTTGTAAGGCTGATTGTATTGAAAATTTGATTCAGACTTGGCTGTTGAACATGACAGCTTGCTGTAAACTAGTAACGTTTGTTGAACCAATGCATGCGCAGCATATCAAAATAATGTCCAGTCGAAGAAAGAGAACAGTGGCGATAAAAAGGGAGAGAAAGTGAGACTTACATGGAATGACTGTGGAAAGAAAATCAGACTTCACCATTCAAGACATGGAATAGTATCAGTTACTAACTCGGGAAGAATCTGC
>JAHPZR010032459.1:0-10739 GCA_019787425.1 Platygyra sinensis | reverse complement strand
CAGGATTTCGATGAATTCTCCGCAGAGCTGGGATATATTCTAACAAGATGCATGTTTTGATGTATTGTTGAATTAAGTGACAGCTGAGAAGTCATATAAGTTATTTTACATGCAGCTTGTGGCAAAGAGCTGGAGATGATAACCGTCCATCAAAACTTGCTGTCTTTCAAGACTGCCTGCTCTGAGGGTCTACTGTGCTTGAATTGCTGTTATTGTCAAAATAGTGAAAATCGCGTGCAGTATGAAGTTCGTGCCTGAACGGGAAACATCCGAGCACTGAATCCGCTGTAAGTGATTGACAGAAGTTTCCTGTTTAGGGCTCTCATTCAACAAAGGCCTGATTAGAATATTAAACCTACGATGTAAAACATCCATACGGCGGGAAATAGAAAGAATACTTCTAAAATAAAGTACAGAAGACAAAGAGAAACTTGCAATTTGTTTTTCAGAACCTAGTGTTATAAAAACAAATACAATAACTAGCAACACTGCTCCAAAAACAATTGGAACCGATACACGCGTGTGATGAGCCCAGCAAAGGGCGAAACCAGCAGGTTAAGTCTTAGACATGCAAGTTAGTCTCCCACTCTGCTCAGTATATAAAGGATTGCATGTGCCTTGTAAATACTCGTAAGAATGTTTGTCTTGACATGGAATAGTATCAGTTGCTAACTCGGGAAGAATCTGCTAAAGTAAAACGTCCGAGTAGAAAGAGAACTTTTAAACTGAAAAGACAAAAATAAACCGACTCGTAATTTGCATCTTAGAGCCCTGCTAACAATACAAAAACAATATCCAGCAGGACTGCCTCAGAAACAGCTGGAAATCAAATATAAGATGAATTCATCCGAGGGTAAACCAGACTGTTTTCACAGATATACGGGTTTATCATCCCAGGAAAGGGATTAGTTTGTAGCATGTAACTGATTGCATTTGCCTTGTAAGGCTGATTGTCTTGAGAATTAGATTCAGACTTGAGTTTTTGAACTTAACAGCTTGCTGTAAAATAAATAAAGTTTGTTGTAACAATGCAGCTTATCAAAATAATTTCGAGTCGAAGAAAGAGAACGGTGGCGAAGGAGAGAAAGTGAGCCTTACATACTTGGTGTGGAATGAAAATCGCACTTCACTATTCAGAGTTGAGCGCTTTCTAAATTTGTTCTATTGAAGTTCAAGAAGAGACTTCACTATTCAACACTAATACTTTATTGATATTTTCACGCACTTTATTGCCCCCTTATAAAGAAAATTGTAGACTAGATAGCTACAAATATCTACAAATGAAGAATATCTAAACAACTGTTTTATCAAGTTTATCAAGCGTCCATTGAATCAAATATACACTGCTTTTACACACTTTTTATATTTATTAACAGTGGTGAAAGAATGAAAGATGCGAATGCAGCGATAACACTACTGTTATTTTAAATAACAGCGTTGAAATAAATATTGAAATAAATATTGTTTACACCATTTAAAAGACAGCGAACAAAATTAAACCAAAAAAACTGACTTCAAATTGAGTTTACAGAATAACTAAAATGAATGGTTAAAACCGTTCCGCATAGTTTCTTTAAGATGTAGTGTACATTGAATGACATACAAAGCAGTTTTAAATTGACGTTTTTTAAACGTTTCAGGTCGGCTGAAGAACGACTGAAGTTTGACCAAGCGTGATCAATTCCCAGGCTGCTTAAAGGTCTTTTAACTTAAGAGAGTCTTTAGCCCTTCGCGATAATTTCGACTGATATTATAAACAGCATATAAAAAGCAACAGTGAAAAAGTATCGGAAGCTGCATGACTGTATTTCCCATGCACTCAAAAACTTGATAAACCAGCCGATAGCGAAAGGCAGCCAGCAAACTGCAAACCCTAACACAATAGCAATGGCCATCTTTAACACATTTCGTTCTCTTTGCTGTCGTTGTTCTCCAGCGTTGACGGATTGCTCGCCTGGACTCCTTTGTGACCTGAGCTTTAAAAAGATGATAATGTAAAGTATGACTATCAAAACAAAAGGCATAAGAATGAATGTCACATAAACAGACAAGAAAAAATTCTCATAAGCGTTCTTTCCAAAGACTTCTTTCCAATGCGAGTCGCAAACCAGTCCTCTCTGATATTCAGCAAGTTTGAAGACGACAAGATATGGCGAATGAAGAGCCATAGCGACGATCCAAGTGGCGAGAATGAGGAACGGGCACAGCTTTGAACTGATGAGTGCAGGACGGAGGGGATATACCACAGCTCCAAATCGACCCACTGCTATCAAAACCAGGCTCTGAATAGACACTGCAATGGAAACATCTGGTAAGAAGAAAACCAGCTTACATATGGTCTGAGCAAGAGGACCATCGATCAGCCAGGAGTCTATATAGAGCAATTGTATCATGAAAGGAAGCAAAAAAATGGGGAAAAGGAGATCGGACATGGCCATATTTACGATTAGTTGATGGGTTTTCTCATGGTTTTCGTCTTGTAGACAATTATCCCGATGATCGTGTTCCCAGCCAGCGAAATAATAAAAATCAGGCAGTAGGCAAACGTTTTTCCGATTTTTTCTGTTGTAGGATTCCAGTCGCAGCTCGATGGCAGTATTCCATTCATCGTTGTATTCACTTTTTCCAACATTGCCCTTCAGCTTCAATTCTTGTCCTATCCGTTGCCTATTTGTTACACCAATTAGGGTTTCGTATTTAATTCGTGAGTAGCTCAACAAAATGAAATGACCTATCAGCTTGTAGTCTCCTTTGCAGCTGTTTTTTTGTGATGTCACGTAACGCTGCCTCCAAAGAAACGGCTGCTCACATTCTATTTTTCTGACAAATTAGCCAATCGCGACTTCCGTTTCATTTTCACGAACGTTTTCGCAGCAAATTCGCTCTTTGAGACTTTTCCAATCAGCGATCACCTTTTTTCCTCTCCATCACGCGGTGGGAAAGGTAAGGGAAAGTCAGATCACCACCAAAAATCAGAAACCAACTTCGACAATGGCGACATGAAGATCCTTTCCATCTGGAGTCTTTCAAGTTTAAAATTGCTGACCTTAATGATTACCAGAAGCTTGCCATTCGGGGAGCTGTCGTCGAGAAGGACGATATGTTCGTCAATTTGCCCACAGGATCTGGAAAATCTTTAATTTATCAGGAAAATGGGGCTGACAGACATACTCGAATGCTACGGTTCGTGGCATTTGTACATTTGCCGTTCTCTTTTCGGTCTCTCGACCTTTTTGGTTTCGTGTTTCTGAAGGGCACTTCATGTTGTGTTGTTAGGAGAATTTTTAAGTTGATCAAATTTTCTTATGTTATTAACATGAAATCTCCTGAAATTAAACTGATTAAATGGGTGATTGTTATTTTGATAAAACGTTTTCTTTGCACTGTCTTTTATATGTTTTGTCGGCTTGTGATAGAGTCATGCAAATGTATACTTGGCAGAACATTGTCCCTCAGTGAGATCCCAGTTAGGGTTTTCTGTTGTATACAAAGCAGGTGTCTGAAGGAAAAAAACATTTGAGCATCCCGCGTGATACCGTCGTGTAAATGATTGACAGTAGATTTTTGTTGCGTTCGAGGTTGATGATTTTTCTGCTTTAGAGTGGTTTTCAATTGAGTGTCATAAAACCAAAACCAAAGTAATTACTTTGCCAATCACAAAGAACGCAGAACGCAGTGAACCAATCAAAAATTACATGTGGCTGACGCAAAGCGCGGGAAAATGCAGGATTGATTTTGGTTTTACTTCTGATGGGATGAAAAAGTGGCGCGAATCTTTTAAGCCAATCGTGTAGCGTAGAAAGTGCAAACCAATCACTTTTCGACACTCAAATGAAAACCGCTCTTTTCAAGATGTTGTGAGGACTTGGTACTATAATCTTGGAAAATTTTTTTTTTTTTGCAAAACAGAAAAATTTTGAGCCCATAACTTAAAACCCCTGCTATCAGCGAGACGGTTCATGAATTTGAAAGCAATTTTGACCAAAAAATAGCCGAAAGAGTCCTGATCAGTCATGCAACAAAATCCTCTGAAAACTGTCTAATGGTGAAAAGACATATAGTCTTTAAACTTTAACTTTTTTGAAGAAAACAAACTAAAGGAGAACGTGTTTGGCCCCAGTTATGTGGTCTCAGATACCCGAGACAACGCCCTCCCCCTTCCCCAAGGCAACTTTCTCTAATGTTTATTTGTGAAAAAGTAGTCCCTGTAGGCCAATTCAAAGTGGACTCTGCTATTTAAATATAGTAGGCCCGCGTTTATATGTATAATTTAATTATTCGAGAGATTATTGCACTCACGCTTGTTGGATATGGAATGACTGAAGCTAACTCAATGCTACATGCCTCTTTGGCTGTCTGTCGTCTCATTTCCAACCTATGCTCATGGAATAACCGTTAATTATTTGCGGGCTTCATAACAAGAGCTAGGCCTTCTTGGAAGTCCCACACTTTAGAGCTATCATGGTTATGCCTTATGATGTTTGAGCTTGTAACTTGGGGAAAAAATGAAGCTAAAATATTCTTGATTGAATGATTGGCTGACTGACTGACTGACTGACTGACTGATTGATTGATTGATTGATTGATTGATTGAATGATTGACTGACTGATTGATTGATTGATTGATTGACTGACTGAATGATTGACTGACTGATTGATTGATTGATTGAAAGATACCTACACTCCAGTAACAAATATATCGCATCTCATGTGCTAACACAAAAAATGACAAATGTTCCCCAACTAAACAATTGCCTACATTTTAATGGGATTGCTTAATTGCGGCAGGAAATAAATCTAAATGACACAATGAATCAGTTACGGCTTTTGCAAATTTTCCTGTTTTTACTGACTAAAACAAATAGTGTGCTAAACCCTGAAAAAAAGTTTAATGTTGGTTTGGAACATTTATGAAGGCCTATTGATCTTATTAGCAATAAGCTGATGCAATAATTTTTGAATCGCAAATTAGCAAATATACATTTACAATGCAGCTGCATCTCGTTTACCATATCGTAACTACTAGTAGGATAAAAGTAAACATACCTTATTCTGTGAAATACCTCATATTTTCGCCTTCCTATACCACTGACCTTCATGGTAAGTTAGAATTAATTTTTGAGTTTAGAGTTTATTTTTGAAAACCATTACAGGTCATTTATTAGTACTTATGTCAGCTTGACACACGCTCCAGCTGAATAAATCAAAATCAGCACACCGGAAGTTAAGTGTTGAGTAAAATCTTGTGCACCGGAAATAAAATCTGCGGAAAACATTTGCTTTTAGCTCGAAATTTTACTGGGTGACCTATCTTGAGTTTTTGCAAGCACGTACCATTCACGATGGCACTTCAAATATACAAGTTTCGGGAAAATTATACAGTAGCAAAATTTTCTGTGAGCCATAAAACGCGTTTTCTTTTAATTATATTTAATTCTATTAGATTACTTTTTCCATACTGTCTGAAAAATTGAAGAATTTATTGAACTTTCTAACAAAGAAATAAAAATGGTAGGTCACTGGCTTAGTTTGTCAGATAATTCGCAAGAACTGAAATTTAGTGGACGTTTTTGTGGACCTTGCGCGTTGCCATAGAAACTGATATGACGTCACAAGTACCCTAAAAGTTTTGTCTAACAATAGAGTTGCAAGGAGAAATATAGTCTGCTCACACCGTGATTAAATATCCTTCGTGATAATCTTCCATCGTTTCACTAACACTACAGCAAGGAAAAACCCTTCCTAGCCTCCTTTAAGCCCTTCTAGCTACAAGAATGCGAACATCAGGTCAGACTGAAACTCCTCCACGTTCAATGGGTTCTGTGTTCTGTCTGTCTATTTCCTGTTCTTCTCTGTTCTTTAGGTTGGCTAGGTAACACGATAGGTGTTTTATGTTTTTCCACCTGGCTTTTTCTTTCGAGTAATTTTCAGAATTTGTCTTTTGTTTTTTTTTAGTATCCCACGTGATAACATCGTAGAAATGATTGACAGAAGCTTCCTGTTCATATGTGGCCTCCACAGAGTCAGTTAGGCTTCAGTTTATATATATTTTTTATTTTCTGAAAACTCCTCGCCGCCTTTCACAGTGACATTTCACAGTGATTAAACAATAACATTTCACAAACTAGTTACCTAAAACTCAATATTGCAGAACATATAATTTCAATCATTCTGTTTTCCCAATAAGGCTACTGTCACGTAAAACCTTACTTTGAGGTAGAAACACACAGTTTAAGTTTGCAAAACATGTTTCAAGATCACGAACTTATTTAGTGCCAAAGATGCCATTTCTAAATTATCACGATCCCGTGTTGTTTAAAAATTTTCTTGTGCAGGCTGTAGCGGCTGTTATGTCGGCGAGACAAACCGACATCTGGCTACACGTGTTCGTGAACCTTTAACATCTAATAAGAACTCACACATCTTTCAGAACATTTATAAGTCAGAAACATGCAGAACTTTGTGCTCAGAGAATTGCTTTTCAATCCTTGACACCGCCGGCCTCCTCCACCTTTTTTCGATTTGAATAATTTTTGAAATAAAGTTTGAAATTACAATTTAGTTCTTAGGCCCCCAATATATAAATACGCGGTATCACAATGCAACTTGTTACTTCTTTCTACATCGTGCTCGTGTTATTAAAAGTGTGTGTTTTCTTCCTCCGTCGTTCGCCTCCTTCATTGAAAACTACAACAGAGGGGACGTTGGAGGTTGCGGAGGAGGAGACCGTGGCGAATACAGTAACGAGGACTTTGACCAACATGCTGTTGGATCTGAACTGATTTAAACTAACTTTGAGCATTACAAGTGGGAAAAGAGAAGCAGAAATAGCCAGTAACTGTATTAGCATTGGTAGTGGTCTCACTAGAAGTGTGACGATGTAGAAGGTTATCTCAGTGGTTCTTTCGTGTATGCAGAATTACTTGACTCGATGTTCAAGGAAACTTGCAAACTCCTGTAAAACATAATCTAGCTGTCATTTTTTCTTCAATCAATAAAAGAAGTTATTTTAGCATTGTCACGCTTTTTAAATAACTAAAACTTTGAAATCTTTTATAGCAGCTATGCAGTTGCAGTGAAAAGCTGAATAAGATTAAAACCTAAATGTAATGGCTCAATTTTAAAATCACTGAGTACCGTTAAATCCCTCGATTGTTGATGTTTTGGGCGCAACTGACTCAGCCTGACATGACTTTTTTGAGTATCATACGTAGACCGGATGATAAGCATTTTCCTTTTCAAACCACCTTGTCGCCACCACATTTGAACTGCTCCACGTTTTTACTCTTACAGAGACAATTTGCTGATAGATTAGGCCGAAACCACTGCCCAAGAATACGAAACGTCAACTTCTGGTTGACGTACGTCGATATAGAGATGCGGAATAAGGACTTGTTGGGAACAATATGCAGAGAACCATTTTGACGCGTAGTTGTATTAAAGCAAGTCATCTCATGATTGTGTAAAACCTTTAAATTTAAACATTTCCCCCGTTTGTGACATTGTATTGTCTCGACTTGATCTACACCTACGGTAAAAACTAAACAACGAAAACCTAAATTAACAACTCATTGGGCTAACAAGAAATTGTAAACACGTACTTACATATTTTTGTGCGATCAACGGGTAGGGAAAGTACAAAATTTCAACAATTAAAATGAACATAGCATTCAACGTCCCCGACACGAAATCACTCTTACACCAAAACCATGTGCTATTGAGTCACGTGACCTAATCAACATTAGTTGGTAATTCGTTTCATTCGGCCGCTAGTCGGCCCAAAACAGGAGGCCGGCGGTGTCAAGGATTGAAAAGCAATTCTCTGAGCACAAAGTTCTGCATGTTTCTGACTTATAAATGTTCTGAAAGATGTGTGAGTTCTTATTAGATGTTAAAGGTTCACGAACACGTGTAGCCAGATGTCGGTTTGTCTCGCCGACATAACAGCCGCTACAGCCTGCACAAGAAAATTTTTAAACAACACGGGATCGTGATAATTTAGAAATGGCATCTTTGGCACTAAATAAGTTCGTGATCTTGAAACATGTTTTGCAAACTTAAACTGTGTGTTTCTACCTCAAAGTAAGGTTTTACGTGACAGTAGCCTTATTGGGAAAACAGAATGATTGAAATTATATGTTCTGCAATATTGAGTTTTAGGTAACTAGTTTGTGAAATGTTATTGTTTAATCACTGTGAAATGTCACTGTGAAAGGCGGCGAGGAGTTTTCAGAAAATAAAAAATATATATAAACTGAAGCCTAACTGACTCTGTGGAGGCCACATATGAACAGGAAGCTTCTGTCAATCATTTCTACGATGTTATCACGTGGGATACTAAAAAAAAACAAAAGACAAATTCTGAAAATTACTCGAAAGAAAAAGCCAGGTGGAAAAACATAAAACACCTATCGTGTTACCTAGCCAACCTAAAGAACAGAGAAGAACAGGAAATAGACAGACAGAACACAGAACCCATTGAACGTGGAGGAGTTTCAGTCTGACCTGATGTTCGCATTCTTGTAGCTAGAAGGGCTTAAAGGAGGCTAGGAAGGGTTTTTCCTTGCTGTAGTGTTAGTGAAACGATGGAAGATTATCACGAAGGATATTTAATCACGGTGTGAGCAGACTATATTTCTCCTTGCAACTCTATTGTTAGACAAAACTTTTAGGGTACTTGTGACGTCATATCAGTTTCTATGGCAACGCGCAAGGTCCACAAAAACGTCCACTAAATTTCAGTTCTTGCGAATTATCTGACAAACTAAGCCAGTGACCTACCATTTTTATTTCTTTGTTAGAAAGTTCAATAAATTCTTCAATTTTTCAGACAGTATGGAAAAAGTAATCTAATAGAATTAAATATAATTAAAAGAAAACGCGTTTTATGGCTCACAGAAAATTTTGCTACTGTATAATTTTCCCGAAACTTGTATATTTGAAGTGCCATCGTGAATGGTACGTGCTTGCAAAAACTCAAGATAGGTCACCCAGTAAAATTTCGAGCTAAAAGCAAATGTTTTCCGCAGATTTTATTTCCGGTGCACAAGATTTTACTCAACACTTAACTTCCGGTGTGCTGATTTTGATTTATTCAGCTGGAGCGTGTGTCAAGCTGACATAAGTACTAATAAATGACCTGTAATGGTTTTCAAAAATAAACTCTAAACTCAAAAATTAATTCTAACTTACCATGAAGGTCAGTGGTATAGGAAGGCGAAAATATGAGGTATTTCACAGAATAAGGTATGTTTACTTTTATCCTACTAGTAGTTACGATATGGTAAACGAGATGCAGCTGCATTGTAAATGTATATTTGCTAATTTGCGATTCAAAAATTATTGCATCAGCTTATTGCTAATAAGATCAATAGGCCTTCATAAATGTTCCAAACCAACATTAAACTTTTTTTCAGGGTTTAGCACACTATTTGTTTTAGTCAGTAAAAACAGGAAAATTTGCAAAAGCCGTAACTGATTCATTGTGTCATTTAGATTTATTTCCTGCCGCAATTAAGCAATCCCATTAAAATGTAGGCAATTGTTTAGTTGGGGAACATTTGTCATTTTTTGTGTTAGCACATGAGATGCGATATATTTGTTACTGGAGTGTAGGTATCTTTCAATCAATCAATCAATCAGTCAGTCAATCATTCAGTCAGTCAATCAATCAATCAATCAATCAGTCAGTCAATCATTCAATCAATCAATCAATCAATCAATCAATCAGTCAGTCAGTCAGTCAGTCAGTCAGCCAATCATTCAATCAAGAATATTTTAGCTTCATTTTTTCCCCAAGTTACAAGCTCAAACATCATAAGGCATAACCATGATAGCTCTAAAGTGTGGGACTTCCAAGAAGGCCTAGCTCTTGTTATGAAGCCCGCAAATAATTAACGGTTATTCCATGAGCATAGGTTGGAAATGAGACGACAGACAGCCAAAGAGGCATGTAGCATTGAGTTAGCTTCAGTCATTCCATATCCAACAAGCGTGAGTGCAATAATCTCTCGAATAATTAAATTATACATATAAACGCGGGCCTACTATATTTAAATAGCAGAGTCCACTTTGAATTGGCCTACAGGGACTACTTTTTCACAAATAAACATTAGAGAAAGTTGCCTTGGGGAAGGGGGAGGGCGTTGTCTCGGGTATCTGAGACCACATAACTGGGGCCAAACACGTTCTCCTTTAGTTTGTTTTCTTCAAAAAAGTTAAAGTTTAAAGACTATATGTCTTTTCACCATTAGACAGTTTTCAGAGGATTTTGTTGCATGACTGATCAGGACTCTTTCGGCTATTTTTTGGTCAAAATTGCTTTCAAATTCATGAACCGTCTCGCTGATAGCAGGGGTTTTAAGTTATGGGCTCAAAATTTTTCTGTTTTGCAAAAAAAAAAAAATTTTCCAAGATTATAGTACCAAGTCCTCACAACATCTTGAAAAGAGCGGTTTTCATTTGAGTGTCGAAAAGTGATTGGTTTGCACTTTCTACGCTACACGATTGGCTTAAAAGATTCGCGCCACTTTTTCATCCCATCAGAAGTAAAACCAAAATCAATCCTGCATTTTCCCGCGCTTTGCGTCAGCCACATGTAATTTTTGATTGGTTCACTGCGTTCTGCGTTCTTTGTGATTGGCAAAGTAATTACTTTGGTTTTGGTTTTATGACACTCAATTGAAAACCACTCTAAAGCAGAAAAATCATCAACCTCGAACGCAACAAAAATCTACTGT
>JAHPZR010032458.1:12500-17500 GCA_019787425.1 Platygyra sinensis | reverse complement strand
AGATCTGGATGAAGAAAGGTACATGTACAAGGAACCCCTTTATGATGTGATACATCTAGTCATCACTTTCTTTTCATATTTCATTTTTTCAATAGTTTTCTTTTATCTTAAATATCCATAGAAACATATTATAACTGGAGGCTGACTAGAAAACCTTTGGTTACTTCAGTCTCTGGACTCGTATTGTATATTTTCTTTTCTTTGTATTTAACTTAACTGAAATAAAAATTGCTATGCATTTCTTTGTCTTGATCTTGAAATGGTAACTTGGAAATGCAGTTGGTACAATATACACCTGTAGGGTAGGTAGGGTAAGGTACCTTTATTAATACATGATATGTATAAAAGCTGGAAGCTTGTGGGGAGAGGAAGGGAGAGGGCAAGCATCTACTGTAATCAGAGTGAAGTGGTCACCAGCTTACATGCACTTTGGTCAGTTGGATGGGGAAGACAGTTATTGGCCAGTTGGCAATTTGTTAGTAACACTCCAGAGCTCAATAATAGCACTGTCTGGTGTCTCATCAGGCCTCTCCATTAACTTATATGTTTACTCTGACTTGCGATGAGCAATAATTGCCTAGTACCTACATGTGTATATGCCTACCAGTGACATTTTTTATAGCATGTGACCTGTACATTAAGAAACAGCCATCACTGAAATGTTTTATGGTAATTTCTGCTGTTGCACAGGCGGGACTATTACACTGTTATACTGTCATACATGTCACTCTATTTTTTGCTAAAATTTGAAAATAATTATTTGTCCTTTAGATTAGCTGGAACACGAACAAGATTGAGGCGCCCTGCATATGCAATTGCTGCCAATTTTAATATGCCTGAAGTCCCAGCTACTGCAAATCCTAAAGCAGTAGAAGTAGCAAGTAAAATAAAAGATGGACTCATGGAGACAATAAAGAAACTCTTTATTAACAGGCCAATATGGTCACGCACAGCATTACAATGTCATTTAACGAGTGCATCACAGGAAAGAATGAAACAGCTGTTGGCTTCCATTGCATATTATTGGCTGAATGGTCCCTGGAGAACTCTGTGGACAAGAATTGGTTATGATCCTCGGAAAGATCCCAGTGCAAAAATGTAAGTAGCAGAAAATTACATAATTACATTGTCATCATCATTGTTGAATGTGTTTGATACAGTACGTCATGCATTTACAGTGTACTACCCATTACATTTATTTACATGTAAGACCTTGGTAATGGTTTGCTGTTAGGCAAGATGTAAATAATATAGTTGTTCTGGTGATTCTGAAAGCCATTTCTGTTATCATAAGCACATACAGACTCAGTGAACTGTGGAGATCCAGGGGAGGGACCCTGTACATGTCAACCTTGAACCTCCCATTCCAAAAATTGGATGAAAAGGGCTAAACATGTTCCCTCTTCTCTCCTCTTGCACTTTTTAATAGAACACAAAAGGGTTTCATTTACCTCCCTCCCCCGTGCCTCTTTAAGCATTAAAAGTACTCAAATCTCACTTCAGATCTCTTGTTGAGATGCTGAATGTATTGTACATCACTGTATCGTAACATTGAGTAAATGTTTGAAAACAAATGTTAAGATCTTTGCCATGTAGAACTGCCTTTCAGCAAAGGTGTAGGTGAATAAATAATATTGGCGTGTTTTTATCATTGGGATTTGGTTCAACAATAAATTATAGTGTTCTGCCTTGTTTTACTTGCTTGACTGTGCGTTTTACTGGTCAGACTGTAAAATGTTTGAGGTTGCAGTTGATGGTTACATGTAATTCCCTCCTGAAGTTGTTGCAGCTGAAGTCCCATTAATCAAATCAAATAGACTTCTTTTTATCAAAATTAAAGTTGTCTTTATAAATGGACCTCAATGTCAAGCAACATCAACAATTTGTATTTTCCATACATTGTGTAAAAAAAAAACATTATCACTACCATACAGATCAATGTCACATGCCTGATTCAAGAAATATGCAAAGATCCAGGATAATACAAAGCAATTGAAATCATGAAAATATGGCACCCAGACTGGCTGTTGTTTTTCAAATTAAAATATGTAATGCAACATTAGTGAGTTTGGATCCCATATTTTTATACATGTATGCTTGTAACAGATTATACTGAAACTGTGCATTATTTATTTACTTATTTTGTCATCAGCATGATGAATTGAGTTGTGAGGCTAATATTTTAAAATGATCCATTGTCTGTTTATTTAACAGTTATCAGATGGTAGACTTTCGTGTTGGCAGTAGGAGAGGGGCAAAAAATCTTCCGATAAAAGCAAAGAGAGATACGAGCTCTTTTATTCTACCAAACCTGGTGGGAAAAAATGCTTCTCAAGGGTCGCTGGTTAAAGAAGCTGTAATGGTCAGTAGTGAGAATAAAGCCGATGATAAACAGAGTGAAGAACAAGACTTGCCTTATGTTTTTACTCCGAATAAAATGCCAAAGCAAAAACAGCTGTTTTACCAAGTTTGCGATCTTCATGATCCAGAAATTCAGAGACTTGTCAGTAAAAATGATGGTCAGGTATGTTATAATTTTATTGCTTTTATTCTATGATAAATCACCAATTGTCTCAGTTCTACTAATGTGTTGTTTAAGATGTGTATTACTCTGAGAGAAGGCACCTGATGCATGAACAGAAACATGAAGTGAGAACTTTTTACATGCAATCCCTTTCTCTTTCCCAAAGGCTGCAATCCTGTTTTGGTTTCACATCATTTAACACTTAAGAAAGAGAAAGGGACTGCATGGATTGAGACCTCTGGGAGAAAGTAAGACAAGAGAGAACTTTTTTATCGATGTCGTGCGATATCAACATCTACAGTCAACTCTCTCTTAACGGACACCAAAACCAATGCGTTTGTGGTTTCACTGGCAGTGGCGGACTTCTGTGTCGGGATGAGCGTCGTTCCACCAATGTTCTTCTGTGAGATGGCAACTGGGTGTAAACCGGAGTCTCATGCGATAAAATTTGTGAGGTGGCTGTTCAGTTACGCGGCTGTGACGAACCTGTGCAGTTTAGTCTTGGATCGCTACATTGCAGTTGTCAAGCCTATGAAATACTTTACTTTTATGACTCGTCGCCGTGTAATTCAAATGGTTTCCTTTTCTTGGGGCATCCGAGCAGCCTTAAGTACAATTTCCGGACTTAACTGGTTTATTTTTAAAATATCTCTTTTCTATGACATAATTTTTTGGATATCAGTGATATTTTTGAATTCCTTCCATGTTTAATGTTGATATTCTGTTTTTCATCCATGTTACGTGTCATTTGCAAGCTTCACAGAACATCTCGCACCATAGCGAAACAGCTACGGTTCAACCATCGCATTTTGTTTACTTATCAGGAGAAATCCGCGGTCAAAGTAATGGCAGTTGTTATAGGCTTGTTTTTACTGTGTTATGGATTTTATATTCGCTGTACGTTAGTATTTATTTTTCATAGCGGTGAATGTAACGATCAGGAACATAAAATACCTCTGCTAGTTTTAAACTCTGCCATTAATCCTGTAGCTTACGCTTTCTTCAAGAGAGATATCAAGAAGGAGATTAAACGACTTCTCAGCTGTGTTATCACGAAAGAGCGCGACAATATTGAACGTAATAATGTAGACAACTGTTTTACTGCTGAACAAGAACGAGTTAACAATGTGTCTTGTCACTCGGAACAAATCTTTGAGTTACTGTTCTTATCGACAGAAGTAACTTAAATAGGAAGAAAAAGGAGTAAAAGATGTAAAACATAGGCATGAAATAAACCAAGCCATGAATGCTGATATGAGTCTTTAGGTTGTGTGAAGACAGTCGTCGTCGACGAGGATGCGTACTTCTTTTTTCCGGCCACCCAGCTCTAAAACCTTGCGTGTTTTTTAAACAATTGCACGTACAAATGATTTGCCAAGTCTTCATGACAAATATATCGATACATTCCCGGTCAGTACCGATTCTCTTTCAACTGATTATTCGAAAATCTGCGAAAATTGTAACAAAATCTGACAAAAACTTAAACAGCTGAAGTTGCCATGTAGAACTCGAGCCAGCTATAAAGATGTCATTATGCTTTGTTTCTATTTTTCTCACATCATTATATTGACTTTGCTGTCACTACAACTTATAAGCTTTCAGTTTCTTGGCCATACTGGCAATAAATGTCACAGAATGGGAAGAAGACGTACAAATGTATCGAAAACAGGTTTATAATCGAGGGTGGTCGAAGCCTTTTGAATGGTCAAGGAATCATACAACCAACAGCGAGGAAAGCGTCAATCAAGAATCATCAATGCACCAAGTGGCTACAGTTCTACTGTAATAACCTGACAGTGTTTCATGTAAATTTTCTAGACTACTGCATGCATTTAAACTCTTCGCTATCAAAGGTGACACTAAACCCTTTTACGATATGACTGAGACAGAAACTCAATGAGTAAGATAAAGCTGAACAATCGCATGAATACTCGAGTAATTAAGGATTTACACTAATCGTAAATTTGGAAATTTTTCTAAATTCCCAACGTCTTAAGGCTCGTGAAATTTTGAGAGAATTATCAAATCACTCGTGATGTAAATCCTTAATTGCACTCTCGGATGACAACCTTTTGTGTGTGCCTTCGAATATACCGTTGATCTAATCATTTAAATGCAAAGCAGAGAAATTGCCAGATGGGTTTAAAAGTTATTTCTGGGAAAAATATTATCTATTTAATTATTTTTGGATGGTTTTTCTATTATATTGCTGGGTTTTTTTTCTTATTCTTTTTTGGAAACAATTTTATATGGACAAAGCAGATTGTTTATTACAGCTTTGTTCAGCCCAAAGAAACGCTGTGCACTATTTAGGCAAGGGGCTGTGTTAATTACCTCAAAATTTTAGAACATCGAACGAAAAGGTAATTAATATTATAAACAGAAAAAGGACCAAGCCATGCTAAAATAAAAAATGCCAATAATTTACATCAGTAAAAATAGTAATAACAAAATCAAAGATGGCGATCTCTATTTA
>JAHPZR010032458.1:5000-10000 GCA_019787425.1 Platygyra sinensis | reverse complement strand
CCTACGAAACCAACAGTAAAGTTAAATTATCCAGACCTGTACTTAATTGACTGATCGTAAATAAAATAAATTACATTGTTATACCTCCCAACTCAAATACGTTTTTCGTTTGGAAGAAAACGAGTCACGTGCCGTGGGTCAAAACTCCCTAACTAACTCCCTAGGGCGAACAATACTTACTAAAGCCCAGGCCAAACAGACGGGCAAGTAGTCGCAAGTGGACGCAAGTTGAACTTGCGTAGAGACTTGCATTGGGTGGCCATAACGGACTCGCAGGCCTCCTCGCAAGTACACTCAAGTCGCAAAAAAAAACATTTTAAGGCAGACTATCCTCTATTTCATTGGCTATGACTTGGGTTGGGTGGCCAAACGGTGAAAAACTCGCTTTGACGTACGTACAAATTTGATCTCGACCAAAGTGAGCGCAAGTCATCGCAAGTGCAAGCAAGCCTGGCCAAATGGAGTCGTAAGTAGACCCAAGTTTTCAACTTGCGTCTACTTGCGACTCCGTGTGGCCAGGGCTTAAAGGGGCATTTTCACACTATTTGGAAACTTTACAAAAAGCTAGAAGATGTCTTCGCATCAATTGAATTCCAAAAATAATGGTCTAGTTTTGTAATTAAAGACTATTTGAAGGTACTGAAACTGTTTCCTGTCGCCTGTCGCTACGGATGGCAAGGAAGAAAAAAGATTGAAACTTGAAAAAAATTGGCCATTTTTTTCAAGATTTAATGCTACGTCTTCAACAAAATCCTCAAGAAATTTATTATGGTTAGCCATCTCTGATAAAATTCATTTGATATCTTCGTCGTAGCTTTACAGAAGCATTTTGTTTATGAGGGAAGCCTCAAAATGATGATTTTAGCACAAAATTGACCAAAAAACTGCAAAATCCTCGTGACACTGCCCCTTCCATAGGGAAACAACGACTTGAACTTTCGACTAGCACGTGATCAGGTCGTGTGTTCCCTGAAACCGCGCAAATTTGTAAGCCAGAAATGTATGCCATGGGGGTGGGGGGGGGGGGGGGTATTAGAAAGCTTGAGGTCCCATATTTTGATGTGTTTGCAACAGATTCTTTGCTAACCTGGGCATGATAAATTTGTCGATGGCAAAGGCTTTTTCATATGAAAAATACAGTCAACTCTCTCTAAGACGGACACCGGCGGGACCGGCCTCAGCTGTCCGTCTTAGAGGGGTGTCCGGCTTATAGAGAGTCGACGTAACGTGACCCCAGGAATTTTAAGATTTTAATGCTGAACCTGTGCGCAGTGAAAACGAGTCTGTTTCAAGTTTGTTTTAAGTTATTTACTTCAACGAAACCTACAAACTGGAACAAAAACATCATGATTTATAAAATTGAAATCTCTTGTCGTATTACAATAAAACGGGTTAACTAAAGTCCAAACAGTGAACAGTACATTCTGCAAACGGGAACATAACCATCTTATGACTCAGGACTGTCTTTCGCTTCACCAAGTCTAAAAAGATATCATTTTTTTCTAAAAAAAAAACAAAACAATTGGCATAAGTTACATGTAATAGCGTTATGGCTTTGGTGGGCATGCACTTTAGAAGAAAAGAAATCTGTAATCGTGAATTGTTTCAAGTGCAACAGTTTAAAATCTTCAAAGCGTGACTATCGCTGCTTAATTGATACGAGGATTTCATCTTGCAGCGTTGTGGAAGCAAGAAAGCAAGAAAATAACTGCTTTAGATTACAATACAATACTATTCGGTTGTCACCTCCAAGTTATTTTTCGAATGGAAGAAAATGATGACTGATTTAATTTTAATTTGTACTGCATGTATTCCGTCAACAAGATAAGAACTGTCAATTGATCATCTGCTGTTAAAAAGATTCACGTGCTTGGTAATTTAAGAATTTTTCTTCCTTAAATCGTAATTTGCGTTCACAATCAGCACCTCACAAGTGTCCGTTGACCATTTCAAAGTGTCCGTTGTCTGTCTTAAGGAGGTGTCCGTCTTATAGAGAGTTTGTTTATAGTAAAATGACTGAGAAACGGCCGGAACCAGCACCGGGTGTCCGTCTTACAGAGTTGTCCGTCTTATAGAGGTGTCCGTTAAGAGAGAGTTGACTGTAGATGTTGATATCGCACGACATCGATAAAAAAGTTCTCTCTTGTCTTACTTTCTCCCAGAGGTCTCAATCCATGCAGTCCCTTTCTCTTTCTTAAGTGTTAAATGATGTGAAACCAAAACAGGATTGCAGCCTTTGGGAAAGAGAAAGGGATTGCATGTAAAAAGTTCTCACTTCATGTTTCTGTTCATGCATCAGGTGCCTTCTCTCAGAGTAATACACATCTTAAACAACACATTAGTAGAACTGAGACAATTGGTGATTTATCATAGAATAAAAGCAATAAAATTATAACATACCTGACCATCATTTTTACTGACAAGTCTCTGAATTTCTGGATCATGAAGATCGCAAACTTGGTAAAACAGCTGTTTTTGCTTTGGCATTTTATTCGGAGTAAAAACATAAGGCAAGTCTTGTTCTTCACTCTGTTTATCATCGGCTTTATTCTCACTACTGACCATTACAGCTTCTTTAACCAGCGACCCTTGAGAAGCATTTTTTCCCACCAGGTTTGGTAGAATAAAAGAGCTCGTATCTCTCTTTGCTTTTATCGGAAGATTTTTTGCCCCTCTCCTACTGCCAACACGAAAGTCTACCATCTGATAACTGTTAAATAAACAGACAATGGATCATTTTAAAATATTAGCCTCACAACTCAATTCATCATGCTGATGACAAAATAAGTAAATAAATAATGCACAGTTTCAGTATAATCTGTTACAAGCATACATGTATAAAAATATGGGATCCAAACTCACTAATGTTGCATTACATATTTTAATTTGAAAAACAACAGCCAGTCTGGGTGCCATATTTTCATGATTTCAATTGCTTTGTATTATCCTGGATCTTTGCATATTTCTTGAATCAGGCATGTGACATTGATCTGTATGGTAGTGATAATGTTTTTTTTTTACACAATGTATGGAAAATACAAATTGTTGATGTTGCTTGACATTGAGGTCCATTTATAAAGACAACTTTAATTTTGATAAAAAGAAGTCTATTTGATTTGATTAATGGGACTTCAGCTGCAACAACTTCAGGAGGGAATTACATGTAACCATCAACTGCAACCTCAAACATTTTACAGTCTGACCAGTAAAACGCACAGTCAAGCAAGTAAAACAAGGCAGAACACTATAATTTATTGTTGAACCAAATCCCAATGATAAAAACACGCCAATATTATTTATTCACCTACACCTTTGCTGAAAGGCAGTTCTACATGGCAAAGATCTTAACATTTGTTTTCAAACATTTACTCAATGTTACGATACAGTGATGTACAATACATTCAGCATCTCAACAAGAGATCTGAAGTGAGATTTGAGTACTTTTAATGCTTAAAGAGGCACGGGGGAGGGAGGTAAATGAAACCCTTTTGTGTTCTATTAAAAAGTGCAAGAGGAGAGAAGAGGGAACATGTTTAGCCCTTTTCATCCAATTTTTGGAATGGGAGGTTCAAGGTTGACATGTACAGGGTCCCTCCCCTGGATCTCCACAGTTCACTGAGTCTGTATGTGCTTATGATAACAGAAATGGCTTTCAGAATCACCAGAACAACTATATTATTTACATCTTGCCTAACAGCAAACCATTACCAAGGTCTTACATGTAAATAAATGTAATGGGTAGTACACTGTAAATGCATGACGTACTGTATCAAACACATTCAACAATGATGATGACAATGTAATTATGTAATTTTCTGCTACTTACATTTTTGCACTGGGATCTTTCCGAGGATCATAACCAATTCTTGTCCACAGAGTTCTCCAGGGACCATTCAGCCAATAATATGCAATGGAAGCCAACAGCTGTTTCATTCTTTCCTGTGATGCACTCGTTAAATGACATTGTAATGCTGTGCGTGACCATATTGGCCTGTTAATAAAGAGTTTCTTTATTGTCTCCATGAGTCCATCTTTTATTTTACTTGCTACTTCTACTGCTTTAGGATTTGCAGTAGCTGGGACTTCAGGCATATTAAAATTGGCAGCAATTGCATATGCAGGGCGCCTCAATCTTGTTCGTGTTCCAGCTAATCTAAAGGACAAATAATTATTTTCAAATTTTAGCAAAAAATAGAGTGACATGTATGACAGTATAACAGTGTAATAGTCCCGCCTGTGCAACAGCAGAAATTACCATAAAACATTTCAGTGATGGCTGTTTCTTAATGTACAGGTCACATGCTATAAAAAATGTCACTGGTAGGCATATACACATGTAGGTACTAGGCAATTATTGCTCATCGCAAGTCAGAGTAAACATATAAGTTAATGGAGAGGCCTGATGAGACACCAGACAGTGCTATTATTGAGCTCTGGAGTGTTACTAACAAATTGCCAACTGGCCAATAACTGTCTTCCCCATCCAACTGACCAAAGTGCATGTAAGCTGGTGACCACTTCACTCTGATTACAGTAGATGCTTGCCCTCTCCCTTCCTCTCCCCACAAGCTTCCAGCTTTTATACATATCATGTATTAATAAAGGTACCTTACCCTACCTACCCTACAGGTGTATATTGTACCAACTGCATTTCCAAGTTACCATTTCAAGATCAAGACAAAGAAATGCATAGCAATTTTTATTTCAGTTAAGTTAAATACAAAGAAAAGAAAATATACAATACGAGTCCAGAGACTGAAGTAACCAAAGGTTTTCTAGTCAGCCTCCAGTTATAATATGTTTCTATGGATATTTAAGATAAAAGAAAACTATTGAAAAAATGAAATATGAAAAGAAAGTGATGACTAGATGTATCACATCATAAAGGGGTTCCTTGTACATGTACCTTTCTTCATCCAGATCTTCTCCCTGGTTTGCTTTACATCCTCGTGATGTCTGTGGTTCAGGGTTGTAGTTATAAACAGTTGGATGATCAAACC
>JAHPZR010032458.1:0-2500 GCA_019787425.1 Platygyra sinensis | reverse complement strand
GATTTCTACTACCAATTCTCGAGTAGCTTTCGCATATCACAGTCAAATCGACAATATCTGTCACGTCGTCACTCCGTCACGCTGTGCAGACAAAGCGAGGTAGATCCTAAAACGGGCACAGAACGGCAGAAAATCACCACAACTCCTAAGAGACAGGAAGTCGTGAATTCGCTGTATTGTTCAAAAAGCAAGTATTTTCCTTGGAATATATTTCAATTCAGTGGGAATCGAATAAAATTGCTATAAACATAACATCTGAGACATGTCAAGAGCGTGACAGATTTGACAGCTAGCGACAACACGCCGCCACGTGCAGATGAAAATTTGCGCCGAATGCAACAAAGCGCAAATCGTCGATTCAGGATGAGCTAATATGCACTGAATATGACGTTTAAATTGCCCTCCTTGAAAGGGAAGTCTAATGCAGACTGTGAATGCAGACTGGTGTGCCATGGTTTGCCACTATTTCAATGGGGGAATTTGCAGGAAAAAGAAGAGCCGATCGGCCGCGGATCCTTTTGGTTTGGTTTTTGTCGCCAGGAACGGGCATGGCGAGAAGGTCGTGATTAAAAAGCTTCTGAGTGAGGACGATCAGGAGAAGCGTCTTTTCATCAAAGAAGCAAAAATTCTCCATGGCATTGACAGTGAACATATTGTCAAATTTAAAGCTGCATGCATGGAACCATGTGCAATAATGCTGGAATATTTGTTTTTCGACTTCGCTCCCTTCGGCGGCTCGGCAATTGTTAGCAGTCTCGACAGACTTCTACAACATCTTCACATGAATGAGGCAATTGACCAATTTCCTTTTCAAGAAAAGATCGCCCTTGAAACGGCAGCCGGGCTTGCACATTTACATGACCTTGGGATAGTTCATCGAGATATTAAGCCTGCCAATGTACTTGTCTCCAACCAGCACTACTGTACTTTGGACGACAGACAGGAACTTGAGCATGCGTTTCAAACTAGGCCGATAATTTGCAAGCTAGCGGATTTTGGAGAAAGTCGATCCGCGATTAACCAAACAAGTAATGTTTGCCGCATGGTTACGAACAATATTGTCCGTGGAACGCCCGCCTATCGAGCCCCGGAACTCTTTAGCCAGAAGGAATCGACGCTGTCCTTACAAGACCTAAAGGCTGTAGATATCTGGGCCCTAGGAATGCTATTGTTCGTCATAATAAATCCGAATCTGAAATACCCTTATCAGATGAAGTTGGAAAAGGTTCATACTGGAAGTAGTCTGTCTGTGTTAGAGAGGCTAATTTCTAGAAATGAGAAGCCGGCTCACTCGGATCACTATTGCATGCAGCACGCAGTAAATTGCCTCCGACTACGTAAATTATACGATCATTGTACGCGTTTCTGTCCGAAAGACAGGCCCGATGCGAAATACATATCTGATGTCTTAAGCAATAAAGAACTGTTAAACACCGCAAACAGCAGAAACTAATGTTAGTTATTGTTGAGGCTGTTTCCAGTTAATTTTAACTCGACATTTCTTTGACTATAAAGTAAGCAGCTGTAGCGTATTTTCCCAAACATTTCCTCGTTGATTTTAGCGCCAGGCGACGAAACATGCGTTGACATGGTTGATATTAACAGTTCCCGTTAATGCTGGTTACAGTTGATATTAATTTTAGTTGATTTATGCTTTCAAATAATTACTGCAGGTTCGTGCAGATTATGCAGTCAAAATTCAGGTGACTGAAGCATGCAGATGTACACAAGTTTAAGAGTCAATAAGTATGCTATTTTGGTTGATTTTTATGACAATAAATGAGAAATAACTCCAGTCCTTTCGAGTTGCATTAACCCTAACATGATGTTACAATTAACAATTATTCCATGAGCGCGTGTTGGATATGAGATGATAGATAGCCAAAGAGGCGCGTAGCGTCGAGTTGGCTATAATCATCTCATGTCCAACAAGCGCGAGTGGAATAATTGTTTTATTAAAAACGCCCCCAAAATATAGAAAACTAGACTACAATAAAAACAAAAAGGCCCAAAAAATCACGCATACGCTCGCCATTTTTGTAGATCATGGTATAATGGCTCATATACCATGATGGCTAAGCCAGTGAAACCTCTCCAATTGCATTATCCAATTGCATTATCCAATGATCCAGTTTTTAATAAGTACATAACAAGCAAAGTTTATTTCCGTGGAACTTGTATTCATGTGAGAAAAAAAAGGGGGATAGGTGATCTTAGTTTTTCAAACTATCGTTTAGCCTTTTTGGGGGGATTGGGGGGTGGGGGTGGGGGCGAGGAAGGAAGCAATTTTTCGCAGATCTGTGGCTCTCAGCATTTGGCCTTTAGAGCGGCTTCGTTTTGCAGTTCCCTCTCTTTTGGGATTTCCCGTCTTTTAGGATTTTGGGGGATTTTCCGTCACTCCGTCTTTTAGAATTTGGGGGTATTTTCCGCCGTTCCGTGATTCCGCGATTCCGCGATTCCATCTTTTAGGATTTGGCGGTATTTTCCGCCGTTCCGCCGT
>JAHPZR010032457.1:15000-18045 GCA_019787425.1 Platygyra sinensis | reverse complement strand
GTAGAATTGAAATTCTGCCAGCAAGATAATTTATGATCGGGTATCATAACACTGAGGGAGACTGAAACTAACCATTTGTTGTATTAGAATTGCACTATAACGTTTATTTATTTATTTATTTGTTTGTTTATTTATTTATTTCATTTTTTCGTTCATTAGTTGGTTAGTTTGTTATTTTATTTCAATTTTTTAATTTTTTATTTTTTCAGGAGAAAGTGCACCAAAGAAACAGAAAACAGATAATTTCAGACAAAAGGAGAAAAGAAAACGAGATCAGGGACAATCATCACGAGGGAAGAGCTATGTAGAGGAAGAAAAGAGAATACTGCGGCAAGACTTCTCAGCTGAATGAGAAATTTACAAACCAGTTAGTGAAAAATGGTGGCGTTTATCTATCTAACAGTAACAACATGGAACTGACTTGGAGAACATGGCATTAGCCTGGCTGGCTGGTACCTGTTGCCTTGATCTTCACAGCTTTAACAAACTTGTTGTTTTGTTGGTGAAATTGAACAAGCACACACTTTTTAAGGACCCACTTCACTATTATATAATCACATGAGGTAATCTCTTAGAAACAAAGGCATATTTTTTTCCCAGCTAATACACTCCAGCCTACTAACATAAAGTAAAAGAAAGAAGAGATCTCCACTTGGGACTGAATACATGTAGATAGCAGTTACCAAGCCTTACAGGGTTCATAAATTAATTATACATCACTGCAATAACAGTTGACTGCCATAACCTTTCCAAAGTTTGAGTAAAAAAAAAAATGTAATTGCAAATTTAATGTCAAACACAGGGAGTGCTTGCGCAATCACCCGAGCCTGAGGCTCATGATAAAGTGCTTGACAATTCCAGATCGAATTGGAATTTAAAAATGTTAGTTTTTGAGGAGAGGGGAAAACCGAAGTACCCGGAGAAAAAACCATTCGTAGCAAGGAAGAGAGCCAACAACAAACTCAACCCACATATGACACCGGGTCCGGGAATCAAACCCGGGGCACATTGGTGGGAGGCAAGCGCTCTCACCACTGCGCCATCCCTGCTCCCCACCAAGTGTACACTATTACTGAGCCTGTCAGTGACACAAACTCTGAAGCTCAGAACCTAACATGACCTGATGAGCAGCTGCATTTTTGGCTGCATTCAATCATAATGAGGTCAACAACAATCAAACCTAGAAAAGAAGAAACAAACATGATGGATGCAAATTTACCAATCACAGTGCTCATACGTAGCGCATGCGTATGTATTTGACCAATGAAGTAACCTTTAGTTTCTCGAGGATCAGATTAAGATTGATGGCGGCAAAAACAAAGTGGCAATAGTTGTCCAACAGCAGCAATTAAACGAAGACATTATGATAGATGTGAATGCAGCCGTAACACTACTGGAAAAATGAGTTGAAAACATTCCAGGCTCTGAACAAGATTCAAACGCACGACCATTGCGCTACCTATGCAATGCTCTACCAACTGAGCTATCAAAGCCACATGAGAGCAGTCGTGTGCCAGTTTGGCCCTTTATGTTCAGTGGACGCAATACTCAGCTCAAGTATACGAATTCCATGATAACAGATGTCCAACAGCAGCGGTTAAATGTGAATGCAGCCATAAAACTACTGAAAAATTACGAGAAAAAAATTTTCAGGCTCTGAGTGGGATTCGAAGTGTTGATAGATTCGACTTCAGGTGTTGACTACAAAGATATTAGGACTGAAGTGTCACTTTCAGAAAATACAATAAGATTTTGTCAAGGTGATCTTTCAAGCTTAAAGCTTGAGTTTAACTGGCAGCTCAGGGAGCACACAATCTTACTGAATAAGGAGAGAGTACTTGTAAATAAGGGAGCGACAAGAATGAATAGTTTACCTTTGGTTCCTGTTGTTACCTCCTACGCGACCTTACAGAGAAACTGCTACTTACAAGTCCTGCGTAACACTGCAGGCCCGTAGCTGAGGTTTTTGGAAGGGGGTTCGTATTGACAGCAATATTTATTAAGAGGGGTTATTAAATAGCCTCTAGGGGAAGTCTGGGGGCATGCCCCCAGAAAATTTTGAAATCTAGAGGCCCAGAAATGCTATTTTCAGCATTGTGCAAGTCAATATTTCAAACTTGATGGAGTGTAAAATAACAGGTGTTTTTAGTAATAACAACAGTATTTCCCACGTTTTGTTTTGCTAACCTGATACATTCATACATGCATACCGTCTAATTAGTACACTAAAAGTTTTAAAAAAGCTTGATGTGTGCTGCAAAGGAATCTCAGGGTAAAAGCTTAAGCTCCCCACCCCCCGGCTCCGCCGTCAATGTACTAAAAGCAGCGTCAAAGCGTCAATATGAACTATTAAAATACACGTATCACCTGGGTCCCCCGAAATTGAATTCCCCGCCTTTCCTCTTCCGAGACTCCATTTATGAAATCCCGAAGGCCTTTTAAGGAAATAATGTCGACTTGTGGCAAGTGTAGGTCACTAGGATATATTGAGGTGACTTACTAATTCACTAGAGGACTATTCGTAAAGCAAACTTGACAATTGCATCATCCTCGGGTGGAGGCCGATTGACAATTTCGTCCAAATCGACAAGAGAGCCAGTGAGGAGAGCCTATATACTCTCGCCCGTGTTACACTTGTACCTATTCTCCTAACAATTTAAGACGAAATCCGATAGAAGATGGTGCAATTTCAGGTTTTAGTGGACAAAAATCTGTACCAGAGTATTTTTAAATATTTTACAGTCATTTTTACATTTTTTTAAAGCTAAATACATAAATAATTGCCTGAAATAACTCCGAAAAATAATTTCCCACGGGAACGAGAGAAAATAAATTTCAAAGTTCAGTGATTTTGTGGAAACACAGGCAAAATTCCATCATCAATTTCATTTCACCAAAACTTTTAAGCGTTTCATACGAACTTCAACATTCGTTTTCGACGTTTGGTGTTGCTAGAAATGAATTGTTTGGAGAAGATAATTAAAAGAGCCCTACAGAAGTTTGCAATACAATGTAAATAATCTTGGTACAAGATTTTTGTCCACT
>JAHPZR010032457.1:7500-10000 GCA_019787425.1 Platygyra sinensis | reverse complement strand
ACGTTGGGAGCGAGGTCAATTTATTGAGTTCATATTTTTCCCGTGCAGTGAAAAAAAAATACGAACTCAATAAAAAAATATATATATGAACTCAATAAATTGACCTCGCTCCCAACGTGTGGCTTCATAGCTCAGTTGGTAGAGCATCGCACCGGTATCGCGGCACGGGTTCGAATCCCGTTGAAGCCCTGATTGTTTTTTCAGGCTTCTTCTTTCCAATTGCTTAAATTGAAAATTTACTGCGATGATCACTCTTCACATGTATCTACAACCGCAGTACAAGTATGAATTATTTCATATATTCTTCACGATTCTATCACTGTTGTTCTATTTAACAATTAGATTATTCGCTCTCGATTTCTATTTAAACAATAGAGTGTTTCTGTCGAGGAGCTATCGGCTGATAGTTGCCCCGCGGAAATTTGATGTTCTTAAAACAAATATTTGCCTGAGAAGCGAAGCTTCGAGGGCAAATATGCAAGTTTTAAGAACATCAAATTTCCAAGGGGCAACTTTCAGACCGATAGTTCCTCGACAGAAACACTCTATTGTCTTTATTGTTCACCACTAAAATTTTCCCGGCGCGACATGCCTCAAAACTGAAAAACGGACAAGAAACGGTCATTTTGTTAACCAAAGCGCAACACATGTTACGCTACCCACTGGTCCTATCACCGAATAGATAGTGAGTAGCGTTAGCCAATCAGAGAACAAGCATTATGCGTGATAGAAACGATAGTAGATTTATACTAATCTTGCTTTGTCATTCTCATGGAGTTATAGTAATCTTGCCTTTCAGAGAATTCGTTATCGGTTTTTGTAAGCATATTGAATTTACGAACCGTATTGTAGTAATTTGTACGGTATTGTAGTGCATTAACCAATTTCTAACACACAAAATCGTATTGTATTTTTCACTTGAAAATCTCAGCCGCGATTTTCTTTTTGAAATTTTTTTTTTCAAATTGCGCAAATTTCTGCTTGGATATTTTTATAAAATATATTCTTATAGAAAAGAGAATAGTGAACTTTCGACTTGTTTCATCCAATTTTTCCAATATTTTGCGAAAACTGCCGGTAAGTAGTAATGAGATGCCCCTTCAAGGAGATCACTGCCGATCAAACGCGAGACGGGATTAAAGCCGGCTCAACGAGATATGTTGAACCAAAATATCATTTTCTCTTAGAACAACATTCTTGTCAAGTTCAAAGTACTCACGCTACAAATGGGGAGACTGACCTTAACCATCTCTCGACGGTATCTTTTACGCCCAGCTAGTTCTCTGTCGCGATCTCAGTATTATCCATGTTTTCAGTCGGAACACCTGAGCCACAGAATTAAGCCTACGCTACTCGGCTGCAATATTAGTATAAATCTACTAGCGTTCTAATCACGAATGCTGTTCTCTGATTGGCTACGCTACTCACTATCTATTCTGTGATAGACAGTGGGTAGCGTAACAGTGTGCGCTTGTTAACAAAATGACGTTTCTTGTCGTTTATCAGTTTTGAGGCATGTCGCGACGGGAAAATTTAGTGGTGAACAATAAAGACAATAGAGTGTTTCTGTCGAGGAACTATCGGTCTGAAAGTTGCCCCTTGGAAATTTGATGTTCTTAAAACTTGCATATTTGCCCTCGAAGCTTCGCTTCTCAGGCAAATATTTGTTTTAAGAACATCAAATTTCCGCGGGGCAACTATCAGCCGATAGCTCCTCGACAGAAACACTCTATTGTTTAAATAGAAATCGAGAGCGAATAATCTAATTGTTAAATAGAACAACAGTGATAGAATCGTGAAGAATATATGAAATAATTCATACTTGTACTGCGGTTGTAGATACATGTGAAGAGTGATCATCGCAGTAAATTTTCAATTTAAGCAATTGGAAAGAAGAAGCCTGAAAAAACAATCAGGGCTTCAACGGGATTCGAACCCGTGCCGCGATACCGGTGCGATGCTCTACCAACTGAGCTATGAAGCCACACGTTGGGAGCGAGGTCAATTTATTGAGTTCATATATATATTTTTTTATTGAGTTCGTATTTTTTTTTCACTGCACGGGAAAAATATGAACTCAATAAATTGACCTCGCTCCCAACGTGTGGCTTCATAGCTCAGTTGGTAGAGCATCGCACCGGTATCGCGGAGGTCACGGGTTCGAATCCCGTTGAAGCCCTGATTTTTTTTCAGGCTTCTTCTTTCCAATTGCTTAAATTGGAAAATTTACTGCGATGATCACTCTTCACAAGTGATAGAATCACAGATAACCCAAGCTTCCTGGGAGCCCAGAACATTTTAACATATTGCAATAGGTTACGTAACTCAGCTAGCGTGAATTTAAGAGTTTGTATGAGAATGTAGCGATCGTTTATAACAGTTCAAAATATGGAAACAAATTCAACAAGAATGACTTTTTTCGACTCTCCTGTGTGCTACTTGCGTTTTCGTGGCCTTTTGGGGCCATTTCAGAGGAAAACTGCCACAAAACACTACGCCG
>JAHPZR010032457.1:0-2500 GCA_019787425.1 Platygyra sinensis | reverse complement strand
GGAGAATAGGTACAAGTGTAACACGGGCGAGAGTATATAGGCTCTCCTCACTGGCTCTCTTGTCGATTTGGACGAAATTGTCAATCGGCCTCCACCCGAGGATGATGCAATTGTCAAGTTTGCTTTACGAATAGTCCTCTAGTGAATTAGTAAGTCACCTCAATATATCCTAGTGACCTACACTTGCCACAAGTCGACATTATTTCCTTAAAAGGCCTTCGGGATTTCATAAATGGAGTCTCGGAAGAGGAAAGGCGGGGAATTCAATTTCGGGGGACCCAGGTGATACGTGTATTTTAATAGTTCATATTGACGCTTTGACGCTGCTTTTAGTACATTGACGGCGGAGCCGGGGGGTGGGGAGCTTAAGCTTTTACCCTGAGATTCCTTTGCAGCACACATCAAGCTTTTTTAAAACTTTTAGTGTACTAATTAGACGGTATGCATGTATGAATGTATCAGGTTAGCAAAACAAAACGTGGGAAATACTGTTGTTATTACTAAAAACACCTGTTATTTTACACTCCATCAAGTTTGAAATATTGACTTGCACAATGCTGAAAATAGCATTTCTGGGCCTCTAGATTTCAAAATTTTCTGGGGGCATGCCCCCAGACTTCCCCTAGAGGCTATTTAATAACCCCTCTTAATAAATATTGCTGTCAATACGAACCCCCTTCCAAAAACCTCAGCTACGGGCCTGCAGTGTTACGCAGGACTTGTAAGTAGCAGTTTCTCTGTAAGGTCGCGTAGGAGGTAACAACAGGAACCAAAGGTAAACTATTCATTCTTGTCGCTCCCTTATTTACAAGTACTCTCTCCTTATTCAGTAAGATTGTGTGCTCCCTGAGCTGCCAGTTAAACTCAAGCTTTAAGCTTGAAAGATCACCTTGACAAAATCTTATTGTATTTTCTGAAAGTGACACTTCAGTCCTAATATCTTTGTAGTCAACACCTGAAGTCGAATCTATCAACACTTCGAATCCCACTCAGAGCCTGAAAATTTTTTTCTCGTAATTTTTCAGTAGTTTTATGGCTGCATTCACATTTAACCGCTGCTGTTGGACATCTGTTATCATGGAATTCGTATACTTGAGCTGAGTATTGCGTCCACTGAACATAAAGGGCCAAACTGGCACACGACTGCTCTCATGTGGCTTTGATAGCTCAGTTGGTAGAGCATTGCATAGGTAGCGCAATGGTCGTGCGTTTGAATCTTGTTCAGAGCCTGGAATGTTTTCAACTCATTTTTCCAGTAGTGTTACGGCTGCATTCACATCTATCATAATGTCTTCGTTTAATTGCTGCTGTTGGACAACTATTGCCACTTTGTTTTTGCCGCCATCAATCTTAATCTGATCCTCGAGAAACTAAAGGTTACTTCATTGGTCAAATACATACGCATGCGCTACGTATGAGCACTGTGATTGGTAAATTTGCATCCATCATGTTTGTTTCTTCTTTTCTAGGTTTGATTGTTGTTGACCTCATTATGATTGAATGCAGCCAAAAATGCAGCTGCTCATCAGGTCATGTTAGGTTCTGAGCTTCAGAGTTTGTGTCACTGACAGGCTCAGTAATAGTGTACACTTGGTGGGGAGCAGGGATGGCGCAGTGGTGAGAGCGCTTGCCTCCCACCAATGTGCCCCGGGTTTGATTCCCGGACCCGGTGTCATATGTGGGTTGAGTTTGTTGTTGGCTCTCTTCCTTGCTACGAATGGTTTTTTCTCCGGGTACTTCGGTTTTCCCCTCTCCTCAAAAACTAACATTTTTAAATTCCAATTCGATCTGGAATTGTCAAGCACTTTATCATGAGCCTCAGGCTCGGGTGATTGCGCAAGCACTCCCTGTGTTTGACATTAAATTTGCAATTACATTTTTTTTTTTACTCAAACTTTGGAAAGGTTATGGCAGTCAACTGTTATTGCAGTGATGTATAATTAATTTATGAACCCTGTAAGGCTTGGTAACTGCTATCTACATGTATTCAGTCCCAAGTGGAGATCTCTTCTTTCTTTTACTTTATGTTAGTAGGCTGGAGTGTATTAGCTGGGAAAAAAATATGCCTTTGTTTCTAAGAGATTACCTCATGTGATTATATAATAGTGAAGTGGGTCCTTAAAAAGTGTGTGCTTGTTCAATTTCACCAACAAAACAACAAGTTTGTTAAAGCTGTGAAGATCAAGGCAACAGGTACCAGCCAGCCAGGCTAATGCCATGTTCTCCAAGTCAGTTCCATGTTGTTACTGTTAGATAGATAAACGCCACCATTTTTCACTAACTGGTTTGTAAATTTCTCATTCAGCTGAGAAGTCTTGCCGCAGTATTCTCTTTTCTTCCTCTACATAGCTCTTCCCTCGTGATGATTGTCCCTGATCTCGTTTTCTTTTCTCCTTTTGTCTGAAATTATCTGTTTTCTGTTTCTTTGGTGCACTTTCTCCTGAAAAAATAAAAAAATTAAAAAATTGAAATAAAATAACAAACTAACCAACTAATGAAC
>JAHPZR010032456.1:15000-18103 GCA_019787425.1 Platygyra sinensis | reverse complement strand
AAATATATGAAAAAGGTAGAATTTTGCTGCAGTGTAGGCTAGTAAACCTCCTTGAAAGTATCTAGGACAAATGACATACAGTATTTGCTTGGAACAAGACTTAACTTACTATTTGGAGAGGAGGGATGGTGCAGTTTTCATGTGTTTTCTCACAATGGTGCATTTTGCAAAAAAGCATATTTTCCAATGTGGTCAGTGTAAGATGCAGACTTTGGATTGCAGTCCAGATGTTATAATGCAGACTGAGGGTAAAATGCCAACTGAAGTGCTACTGTATGTTAGCAGTAAACAGACCAACCTTATTAAGGCTACAAGAAGTGAGAGTCTGCACCCTGATTAGCCTGAATAGCTCAAGGGTTAGACTGAATATCACTCGGATTAGCTGGGAAGGATCTAGGGGGTTCGGCTGGTTCATTTGAACTCCCTAAATTAAAAAAAAATAACATACTAACTTGGCCTCAGAATGACAGAAATCTTATTTCCAAGGACCACAATGTCAAAAATTTTCCAGGGGAGACCGCCTCTCAAAACCCCTTCTCTGTATCCACCCCAGGGTTAGCCTGAATATATTCTCCAGTTAGCCTGTTTTAAGCTCTCGATAAAAGACGAGTCAGTTAATACGTATACCTTACCCTACGTCTACAGTGCTCGGTCTGCGTTTTACACTGACCGAATTTCGATTTACCTTTCACATTAACGAATGTTTCCACAGTAAGTGGAACAAGAATCCCTTTTGGCGGATTGCTTTTTTCGTTAACACAATGGACAAATATTTGCAATAACGAAGCCCACAGCTGCGGGAAAAGCTGCGTAGCCAAGGAACAAGAATCGTAGTATGCCAAGTAGTACAGTCTTACAATATCACACATGCAAAATATACAAAGAGCAATTTATTTTATCCTTCGAGCTGTATATTACATGTACAATACAACTTTCTACAATGCCACATTAAACATCAATAAGCAAACTACAAGTTTTCAGCGCTAGCTCATGGCAGTACTGAAGTGGCAAAACAAGGCACGAATGAATAGCACACAAGCGAAAAACACAACAAAATTAGGCATTAGTGTGCACTACTTACGAATTCGTCCTCCACTTTTCTTTCTTCAGCCCACAAAACAGAAGTCCATGAACAAATAGCATTTAAAAATTTTCATCAGCACGAAAAAAAAGTCATATTTTATATGTTTTGTAAAATTAAACAAGCTACAAAAATTTGCGGTTCAAACTAAAACACGACCTTAAAAAAGGAAAAACGGTACCTCGGGTGACTTTGGAAAAGCTGAAAGTTTCGTTTCGGAAGAGCTGTTGTTATCGCCTCAGGAAACTGAAAACACCGTTTCGATCCTTTCGATGACAGTCAAAACATCTGCACGGGTGATTGCCCAGACTAGCCGAGTTGTTTAGCGAGCGAGATCATGGGCGCTTTCCATTCGACCAAAAATTCCGGAATTCCGGGTTTGGGAGCGAATGGAACAGACATTTTCCGGAATTTCATTCCGAAATTTTGGGTGTACCTCGCGAGGTTGGCCTAAAACTCCGGAAAAGCGGAATAACCGGAAAATTCCGTTCCATTCGACCATTCCTGGTCGGGTCTAGTTTCTCCGAGGTTGGAAATCAAATTCAACATGGCTGATCCTCAAGCTTCTAACCATAATATTGGTGCTCTATCAACATAGCCGTAATTTTCCGATAAAAAAAATCGAACTTTGCCGCCATTTTCACATAGCAAACGAGACAGGACAACATTCCGGTTAATGATTAATTTACTTTAATAACAACATCCGGTGACATCGTGTCATCGTCGTAAGGGTTCGTTACGCAACATCCGACGATGACCTCCCGTAGCTCGATGTTAAAATGTTTCGACCGGTGCAAACGTACGAGAGGCGCCGTTTTAGAGCGGTAGATACGTCATGTATGGGGACTTCATTGTACCGAAGTATATATTTCATACATATCACAGGAAGCCCTCACGTCGACACTCCAGTGGCACGGCATTCTCGACCCCAGAGCTCTTGTCTTTTATCACGTGACTGACGGCGACAAGAGCTCTGGGGAACTCCACGCACGCGTAGCCAGAATCTGGCTACAAGGGTCTCATAGCGCATGCTCGTGCTTTCAAAAACCATTGTAACGATATCTAGCTTCGGTATTTTGTTGAAAAATTAAGCAGAAGGCAATAATAAAAGCTTTAGTTCGTGTACACCTCCTCAACAGTTAAAATTGCCGAGATAATCCGCTAGGAAATATTTATTTGATTTTAAAGAGTTCACATGATTAATTAAAAGTCATTCAGCCGTTGCGTGCAAACGTCAAACATGTCTCGGTTATATGCAAATTTGGAATTTGTCACGAAATAACATCTGGTTCTTCTCTCGGCGGATTCTCAGTTGTTAAACATCTTTATTCATTGGAAATAGCTTTATATTGCTATAAAGAGCTAAGAAGAAATATTCTGGACTTTTGAAGCCGTTTTAAAACTAAAAACCTCCGAAAACTGCACATTTTACGATTGCGTGCACGATCTGTGATTTGCATAAAAAACAGACATAGAATTCCCAAGAGGGCGGGACGACCTTCGCAAGGCACGTTCAAATTTTACCGCGTCACAGATTGACCAATCAGACGCGCTTTCTTTGTTTCAACCAACAACAAATAACGAAAGAGCTTGGTCCAAGGGTTCCCCAGAGCTCTTCTCGCTCGTCTGTCATGCGCAAAAGAGAAGAGCTCTGGGGTCGAGAATGGTGGCACGGCGGAAAAACCGCTGCTCATGCGCAGTAGATTTCGGTTTGTCTTCCCGCCTTTCCATTTTCAAAATGGCGGACAACGAATGAAAAACGAACACGTCATTGTCATGGGGAGCTTTCCATTCGACCAAATATTCCGGTTTGAAATTCCGGATATTCCATGCGACGAATGGAACAGTAATTTTCCGGTGCGTTCGATTAACCAATCCCAGGCCATCGGGTTCCAAGTTTCGCGCGAAAATACGAGCTCAAACGGAGGACTCTTTCATCTTTGTTTACTTGCTTTGGGGTTGCTCAACGACTCTGAAGTTAAAATAAACGATGTATTAGGTGAGGGTGGCAATATACTTTTT
>JAHPZR010032456.1:0-10000 GCA_019787425.1 Platygyra sinensis | reverse complement strand
CTATACAATACTGTGTAGAGCATTGAACACTATACAACTTCTTTCAACCATCTGAAGGAGACCCCCAATCTCCTAGTGAATACCTCAGTCATTTTGCTAGGTTTGTAATTGGGAAGTTTAAATTATTAACTCATCATCATCAGACTGTAATTAAACCTCAAAAACATCTGTCTTCAGGTCCAAAAAAATTCACAAGATAAGTTAGAAACTCTTTCAAAGCCATGCAATTAGTCCATTTCAATACCTAACAAGAAAAAAACCTAGTGTGCATTTGTCATATCAGATTCTTGCACCACTGAAACGTTCAAATTTAGACAACACAAGCAAGAAGATATATCCAAACGTAGAAAGGAATGTGTCACCTTGAATAGTATGCTGATATCCGGGCTGAACATAAGTTGGCTGGCTTATAAAACATTCATTGCATGCATGTAAGCATTGTATTCTTAATCTAAAATCTCAAGCTCATTTACAGTACAGTGTCAACGGCTTTCGTCGCTTATTATTTTATATGAACATGGCGAACAAAAGCCAAATGGGTCTCTTTCCAGAGGCAAGTCAAGATATGACGGGTAATTCAAACGATAGCGAACAAAATCTTCAACTTTTAAAAATTTAGACTCATCGAGCCAAAAAGTTCCGGAAGCCACACGCGAATTAGAAAATTGTGCCACTCACAAAGATCAACCATTTACGGAAGGAAAGGAAGGAAAACTTGGCTTACCTTTCAATTATGCTGTGTTCATTGTGTTAACTCATCTGTACACCAAAATCTGCAGCAGAAGAGTATTGTAAATAAACAAAGCAAATGCTTCAGCTTGGCACGGAATGAACACGACACCAACGGACAAAGGAAATAATAACAAGGAATAACACTCGAAGAAAGCGACAAAACCAGGCTAACATTTGAAACATACTTACTATTGCTTAATCCTCATTCTCTACGACAGGTAGAAGTTCCATCTGGGCAAAAATCCAAAATAATCCTTGCTGTTCGATGCTCCCGTTTACAAAATGTTCAGACATTTTCGAAACTGGCTCCCGCAAATTGTCAGCGGAAAGCGCTTGAGCATGCTCCAAGACAACGGATTTTTCAGCCAATCAGCCGCTTTTTCCATTTATGGCATTTTTAAAGCTATAGCCCATAATTTTTTTGAAAAGTAGGTCACGTGATGGCTTAGCTGCAAAGAGCCTGATACTGTTATGTGCGTAGTCCACGAAAGTCACTAAACAATCATCGGACAAACGCAGCAAACCTCAGACCATGACTAGCATTGATCTGTTGAGCGATGATGGAAGAGAGGCTCTGAATGCTTGTGTAAAGGTCCGTATATTTGGTCGTTCACAGCCATCGACCTTGGCAAGGGAAATAGGTTATACACGGACGTACCCTGCATTGGCAAGTGAGGAACTCGATGCAGCGACACTTGAAAGCCTGAGCAGTCCCACTGAACGTATTTTGAACTACGAGTTTTCTGAGGTGAAAAGAAAAACTGGATATCACGGAGTTATAACACCATATAGTTCGAGGGTATTTGATAGAGAAGGTAAGCTTGTAAGCTTACGTGAATATTCCCCGACTCTGGCTACCTTTGGAAACCTACTTCCTACAAAGAGACATGAAAGGAAAGATATAAGCCTATCAGCAAGGGTTTGCCGGCCTTGTGACAGAGGAAAAGATACTCGAGAGAAAAGGCAGGAGAGTAAGCGACTAGAGGCAGGCAGCGAGTGTGCCACTGCCGGTGATTATTTCCACATTGGCAGAGGGTCAGGGTTTATTCTTCACAACCATTTTATAGTTACTAGTAGGCATGTACTCAAAAGCTATAATGAAGAGGAGAGTCGTCAAATCTGTATTTCCAATGCAGTAATTGGTAAATTACCTTGCAAGGTCGTATACCAAGACGAGGTTATAGATTTGGCATTACTGCATTGTCCAGATCTTAATTTAGAGCAAAGTGGAATTCACCCGTTGCATTTGTCCAACCAGTCATTGCTACCAGGTATGCCAATGTTTTCTTTTGGTTATCCCATGGGTCATACAGGAGATACAGCTCTTTTTGTGACTGGTCATGTATCTGAAAGAACCTCGTCAATGATGTCTTTAAACTGCCCACTCAACTCTGGCAATTTAGGTGGACCAGTGATAAGTCGGATCAACGACAGTCAGATAAAGGTGGTTGGTATTGTAACGCAAAAGCCATTCAAAGAGGTTCTCACATTAGAAGAGAAAAATACTATTGAAAAAATACAGAAATCACCACAAACCAGCCTTGTTAATCCCCAACCTCATCTGACATTAAAACTGTATGGGATATTAAAAACGCATTCTCTGCTCGATTTAAGTAATGCCTTACCAGGATGTATAGTGGTTGACTTTATCAGAAACTCTACTGGTAAATATGAAGGAGATCACAAAGAAGAGTTAGCTGAGATAATCCAGTGGTCTGAGGAGCTATAGAACAATCAGCTTTTATTCATTATGTTGTACCCTTTGATATTAAATAAGATTAATGCGACAGAGGTAAGGTATGGCATGGACCAGTGAACATTCACTGCTTTACATAGCATTCATTGATCCAGCTTAGCCAAGAAATAGGCATTATATTGTGATTGTATGTATACAAATATGGTTCGTGTACCTGAGAGTAATGATTTCATAGATCTTGCATGCACTACAGTGTATCACATACCATAAATTTCCAAGTCTTTCCCAAACTTTTGGTGCAAAATAATTCCTATTATAAACCCTCATGAATATAAGCTCATGGAAAAGCAAAGGAACAAAATTTCTTTGCTTTTTTTCCTTTTATGCCATTGCTATTTTTCATTGACTTTGTTTTATTCTTTCTTACTGTCAAAACGCCTGAAACATTCCGGCTATATAATGATTATTGCGTTTATTAATCCAGAGCCGCTTCGATTCTTGGCTTCAAATTTCGAAAAGTGAACTGAATATTGTAATCATCCAACCGTAGCGTCCATTTGAATATCGAGTGTTGAAGTGATGGATGGTAGTTTATCCAAAGTGCATATTCCCTCAAGTAAAAGTCTGGATTGTATTTCAGTTTTGTAGATACTCTCTTGAAGATCAGGGTTTTCAAATTGAAAAAAAGTAGCAGGAGGAAATTGTAAATTAGCCAGAGCACTATCTCATCGCGATAACAGCAGCCTTTTGTAGTGGGGGAAACGCCCCCGCCCCTTCTGCAGAGAGGAATGGGGAGCTTCTTTGCACCCTAATATCAGTGAAGTTTACAAAGTGACTACATTTTCCTAGAATTGAGTTTTAAAGAAAATATTTATGTAGTTTCGACTCACAAAAATGCATTTTCCTGCAGTTCCAGCTCAAGATCTTAATAAAAGAGAGCTGCAGATGAATCAACAGAATTAACAGTAATATTAATATTGCCATGAAGCGGCTACCGTTGAAATCTTTCCTTTTACATACACAAGGCATTTAATATCACAGCAGAGTCGGTGGTCTTGTTTCGTTTGTACGTCGATTCGTTGCTTATTCGCTGTAATTCGCAGTTTTGTTTGTCTGAAATTCTCGACACTTGCGCTGTTGAAGGCTTATAATGTTAAGACTTCTTTCAGCCTTTCCTTGATAATACATTTGGTGCAGTCACCACGTGGATACCGCTACAGCTATGGATACTGTGATTAATTCAGCCTCAGCATATTGTTTTACTGTCACTTTCAGAACTGGAAAAAATGTAATATTTGTTAACTCTTCCTAAAATTATTGTTACCTGTTTGTCTTCGAGACTTTTCAGCAGTTGAAAGGAAAGACAACATTGTTTGTTGCCTCTGATTCATGTTGAAACTTTCACGTGAGACATACAAATCTGCCACTGCACCGATACATGTACGTTCAAATGATAGTTGTGTACACGAGCAGGCTTTCCTGCTAAAAAAGCTCTCGCTTCGAAGATCAAAAGGTACATGTAATAGCCGCACCGTTTATTAATTATGTTCATCAGTTGGTGTTTATTTATTTCCTCGAAAAGATCAGATCATGATTACTTTGGTGAAACAGAATTGTGTAGTTAATAAAATTCGGAATACGAAAAGTACCCAGCGCAAATACTTGAAGTAGCCGGTGACTTGCACCGGGCACCGGCTAAATCTGAAAACCCTGGAAGATCAGCATTCATCACACACACTTGGCTACTGCTAACTGCCTTTAGAGGTTAACAATTCCGTACGTCTGAAATGTTCCAGTGTGTTCCTCACTGTACGTTCAGTTACCTTTAAATTTTGGTAAATTTTCTTTGTATGGTAACCTTGATTATAGAGATTTACTATCTCCTCTCAAAACAAACAAACAAACAACATCTTTTATTTAAACACGTGGGAATGTAAAGAGTTTTACCTGGTTGCTATACACCTCTCAACACATTTCTGGCCACCATTTTTCCCTTACGTGATGCGTGCATTTTTCATATTTGGAACACTTTGTCGTAAGTCCAATCAACATTTGATATTCAAATGGATGCTGGGGTTAATTAGATGATTACAAAATTCAGTTGACTTTTCGAAATTGGAAGCCAAAACTAGAAGCGGCTCTGGATTAATGAACACATTAATCATTTAGGGGGAACGCTTCAAGCATTTTGACTGTAACCCATTGACATAACTGGCAGCGACAAGCCTTGGCCTTTGTTTCGCTTCTGACCTCATCACTTTTGACCAAAATTGCGTCATCTGTAGTCAAGTTTTGCAGGAGGAGATCTTTCCAGTGATACCTAGGCTCAGTGAAGCCTGAAATATGCACAAAAATGCTCAGAAATTTGCCTGAAAAACACAGGAAAATTGCCTGTGACTACACGTGGCTACTGTATGTTAAAATTTGCCTGTCTCGATGCTTTCTTGGAATTTTTTGAGCTGGAAGTAAGCCCAGTAGAAGGTCAATCAATACAGCAAAAAGATAAGGAAAGGAGAGAAAGGAAAGGTGCAAAAAAATTAAAAAAAGAAACAAAAATTACTTAGGTCACTTTCTTGTCCAAAAACTATGTTGAAATTTTGATTTCTGTGTATGCCCAAGCAAAAATGTCGCAGAACATGGTGCCAGTGGAAAGAAAGGCTTGCTGCCATGTTGTAAATGCCTTTTTGAGTAGCTTGGAGCTAGTTTGCCCATTTTCAGGCTGAAAATCTCCAAAATGTCCCAAAAATGCGTTTTGGCAAAAAACTCAAGAAGTCAATGGGTTAAATTTGCATCAATTTTTTCAGATAATTCTTGAAGCTAAAAACTTGCCAGAAAATATGCCCATCCATAAGTGAGCCTTCTTGAAAACAAAGCGACCAAAAAGTCTTCTAGATAAATATTAGTCCAGGGTTATGATTGGAATTTTATGGTGCATAGACTTAACACTTTAGGGGCAGGTTGTTCAAAAGCCATAATTCAAAATTAACAGGTGATCATGGCTTAATTTCTCTCATGTAAAAGCTCCCCTGCTAGTGATTTCATTCTCAAGGAAAAACTTAAAAAGAATGAGGCAGGGAAAGGGGGGGGGGGGGGTAGATTGTAATAAGATTGATTAGTAACAACCATGTCTAAAACATGGTTTTGTTTGATGTTGAAGATAAGCTTTGGATTTGTGTTACTGAACAGTTACAATGCTTATATTTTATAAGGTAACAATTTTCCTTGTTATTATAGCAGAAATGTTAATACATGTATTATTAATAGACTGGAGGCTTGATGACTTTGCAGTTGATTTACTTTTAAAATTATTGTTAATATTATTATTATAATAATATGATCATTTTACTTAATTAATATTATAATTATTATTATTATTATTATTACTACTACTACTACTTATTCTTGGGATTTTATAGTATGCAACTGTGTCTTGTTTATTCAACATGAAAAGTGGAGATGTTATTTCTGAGGTTTCAAGTCCCTTTTTAGAACTATAATTTTTGTGCTTCATTCCATTCACTAGCTACCTGAAAGGCTGAAATAAGTTTGGTTGTCCCAGATTCTGTGATGCTGTGTCCTTGACCAATCAGTTATCCATAATTTTTCTTTGTTGTAAAAGATATTACCTTAACCTTTTACACTCCAATTGTTTATGAGGGTCTTTATGTTAAGCTGTACCACTTCTGGGTCCACACACATATTATTTTCTTATACAGGGGCCAGTTTAGAGGGCAGGGGTGGATTGGGTGGTAAAGCAAAATGAAAACAAAAAAAAATGAAGATGATTGATATAAATAAAGGCAAACACTCTGGACAGGTACCTCATTGTAATTCCTACTTTGTGGCATTGCTAGTATTTCTGGTGTAACAGATCTGAATTTGCCCCTGTTATAGCCTAAAACAGTACTGTTTTCACATCAGGCTAAGAAGGAAAATTCAAAATTGCATTTACACTGTAAAACTCAACCGGGGCCACCCAACGTTTTTCTACCTATCATAAGAGTTCAGAACAAAAGAAAAGGAGTTCGTTTATTTCAGGTCAATCACAACTGAGGGACTTGAGGCGAAAAGTTGTTTATTTTCGTCAAGGAAAAAGGCAACTAAATATTTACTGAAAGACTAAAATGGGCGAAACACAAATACATTTACCCAATGATGGCCTGACTGAAAACTCGATGCAAATTTGCCTCATATTTACTTTGAATCGTCTTGGCTTTGGGATGTTGATTTGGGCACAGCTGCAGCTGATTGGTTATATTTTGATTACATTTGTTGACTTTTAATAAATAGTTTGGTATCCAGTGAAGGCCAAGATGAAAGAGTACTCTGAAACCAAGATTTCTAAGAGTCAGCCACAACTGAGGGGCGATGTATACGCTGGCTAGTTTTGTTCATCAGTGGAAATATTCAAATCAGTCACATCGTGTTTGTTCATGATAGACCATGGATAAACCGGTATGTGGGTGCAGGTACCTGTGAGTACCGCTTCTAATACTTGATGAAACACAAGTACATTGTTTAAGAAATAGAAAACATGTACCGTGTTTCTATCGAGGTATACAAACACAAGTGGAAGTTTGGGAGAATGAGAAATGCTGTGGGAACATGAGCTGCAGGCAAGTGTTTCCACAGCTTTTTAGAGTTCTCCCAAACTTTCATGAGTGTTTGTTTAACTCGATAGAAACACGAAGTACATGTTTTATTTCTTTTAGAAAACACCACGACGACAAAAAGGAAAACAACTTGTTAACTTTGATTATCAAAATGTAAATTCTCGTTGCTCGCACCATCACTACGTCAACAGCGCGTGCTAGTTCTGTGTCTCCATCGAGTTATACAAACACGATTTTTAACCAATCAGCGCACGTGCTTTCTTAGGACTGTTTTCTAAATAAAATTAATACAAGATGAAATCACTGTCAATTTAGGGACCATTTGCGGTGACTCTTCACTAAAGTTCAAGTTTCTGGGGGCATGGGATTTTCTGTCTGTAAATTTTCAGCTGTTCACAAAGGTAATGATTTTCAGCAACAGACAGCTATTTAAATTATATCACAAGCGTAGCACTCATAATCTTTAATTACTACTTGTTTCAAAGGTAGTAAAAATAGGGGGTCCATGGACCCGGTTCATTAACCTGGTCCACAGAGAGGAGAGACTTTAAGGTGACACAGTCATTCTTTTGTTTTGAAACAAATTCTGGTTCGCAAAATTTGGTTTATGTATATTGTAAAACGGTCAATACATGTGCATTGTATCGTTCTTTTGTCTCAAGTTTTGATCTATTGTCTCAGGTGGGATCATTACTTTTCTTTGTTTTACTCTTATGATGTAACTGGTGACCATTTTACACCAAACATGAGCCTGAAATGTAGTCCTGTAAGCTGAGAAAACTTTTTCTGTAACCTACTTTTTATCACCCAAAACTCTCAGGCATAGGGAAGGGTAATGTGACAAGGAAATGTCCCAAACTCTGCATATTTCAGGGTGTGTTATAAAATTTATAGTTTTTCATGTCTGGTTGTTTCAAGTTTACCTTTCAAAATGTCTTTTCGTTTAGTGGTTTCTTGGAATATCAAAATCGAAAAAATCCATGATCATTGTTGACAACAGAACATGCTGGGTCTTGTTGTAAACTGAGTTAAATTCAATTATACGTTGACTAGCAAACGTGACAATCTTACTTTTCACATGAACGTTTGTAACTTGATACTTTTGTTTTCCTCCTAAGGGTATACAACACAATCCCCTTGTTTTCTTGAAAACTTAAAGGCGGTTTGCTTTTTCTTCACTGCTGTAGATAAATGGCATAAAGTGAAATATCTGCCTGGGAAAAATGGAAGAACAAGTTTTTTCAAAATGCTGATTATTATGCTTGTAAATAGCCAAATGGTCTGCCTCCTCTTGGGATTCTTAACTTAGTCATGTTTATTTGAATATTTATCATTGTTTGCTTGGATTGGTCCTGAAAAGCCCCAATGGGGAGTGGCCAATTACACATGCGTTTTAGATACATTTTTTTTACATACACATCCTTTCATTGATAAACAAACTAATCAAGTATCAAGTAATCACATCTTACAGACTGAGTCAGGGAACAGCATGTTTTTATTCTCTCTGCTGTCAAAAACCACTTCAAATTAAGGTGATTCCTCACCTTTGCATTGCGCATCCTTTCTGCGCATAATTTATGGCATCATTTAGCCTGCTCTGGTGCACGCGCATACTGAAAAAATGGCAAATTTGTCTTGATATTGAGCTGTCAGTTGAGAAATAGCTATAGCTCACTGACGACCATGGGCACCCACCTTTTTTTCCAGTCATTGCAATGAACTTCTCACAAGCTTTGAGTGAGAAAAGACATACCTAATTTCTATTGCTGAAAATTGAATAAATAAGGAAAACAACAGATACACTGTGGTATTTTCTAGTTTGCTGACTACTACTTTAGTTTGGAATGAATCTGATGGCAAAACTCTATATAATTCAACAATGGAAAATCTTAGCAACAAAAGCAAGCGAACATAATCGGGAATTTTGTTAAAAACCTGTTCTTCAAAATATTATCTACCAAATAGTTGTCAAAAATGACATGTAAGGTAATGCACAGATTTATGATCTCTCCACCAAACTTAGGGCGCATTCGTTTGGGATATTCTGGAATAAGAATATATTCCGGAATATATTCCGCCTATTCTGCTCCTGGGAGCAAAATAGCCGGAATGGAAATCCAGGTATTCCGGAATGAGAATCGCTCCCAAACAAATGCTTACTCGCATTATTCCAATTAATCTTATTCTGGATTGATCCCAAACAAACGCACCCTTAGATTTAACTGGATTTTATCACAGCCATTCATGATTGACGCTTTAATGAAATTATTGAAAGGCAGTAATGGCCTTGTAATAGATCTAATAATAAGTCATGTAAGTATAAATGGTAGAAGTAAACAAAATATATTCTGCACACGGCCATTTTTTTAAAAATTTTATTGCATCCTCACTCATTCAATTCTGCATAGTTTCCATGTTGCTTGTATTGCGTCCTAAATGATCTTAGTAAATCATAGGGCTAAACATGAATAAAAATAACTACCGGTATCTTCCTTGGTTGGGGTTTTACTACTCCATTACACATAGTATTTCTCTCTATATACTAAATAAAACACTTATATTAACCCACATCCAGTTATCTTGAAAAGATGGTTGTGTTCCCCTCTGTCCAGGACAAGGAGAGGATGTTCTACTGAGTGTTCTATTTTGTCTCAGCATGTTTTATTGTCTACCATCCTTTAAAAAGGCTTTCTTTTAAAAACAATTACATGTAAAAACTGCTGACAAAATCTTGCCATAAAAAAAATAAAATATCTTACCATAAATAATTAATAACAAACTTTGTTGTCATTAAATACTGAACATGGTGAACAATAAATATACATAGTACTAAAAATGTATGTCCAACAGTATTTTACAACTGTACATGTAACCCTAGTGGGTAAATAATATGAAACTTCATGATTATAATTTTTTGGACTTAGCGGTGTAGTTTTAAGCCCATTGAAGATAAAAACTT